>CAOLHI010002479.1:0-253645 GCA_948474755.1 Ctenosaura bakeri | reverse complement strand
CATTTGCTAGGGTAAGGGGCGTCAGACCCTCACAAAAGTGGAAATATCACAAATATCAAAATGAGTATGTGTGTGTGTCTGTGGGAAGGGGACCAAGGCATGGCAGAATGAAGTTCATCTGGTCCTGGAGACTTGTATTCATTTAGGGTAGCCAGCTATTTCTGTTCTATCTCTTTACCTATATTGTGCTGTATTTCCCATACCCTATCATCTGTTCCATTTTCCCCAGGTAGAGCAGTTTTTCTTTTGAGAGAAATACAGAAGCCCTACTATTTCTTTGTCCTTCCTTTTGCTATGAGCATAAGCAGAAAAACCTTTCGTTGTTTTTAACCTCTCAAACAAGCCTGAGCTCATTCTGCACTTTAGCTTTTCTGACTTTTTCCCTGCACATGCTGGCTATTTGTTTGAATTCCTCTTTGGTGATCTCCCACTTTTTCCATTTCTTGAACATGTCCCTTTTAAATCTTAGCTCAGTTGAGAGTTCTTTAGACATCCATCCAGGATTTTTTTTTTTATAATACTACTCATTTTTCCTCCTCATTGGAATTGTTAGAAATTGTGATTTCAATGTCACTTTAAGAAACTCCCACTCATGATAAATTCCCTTCTCTTTTAGTATTCCTGACCATGGGATCACTCCCAGTATTTCCCTAAATTTACTGAAATCAGCTTTCTTAAAGTCTAGAACAGGTGTCTGACTATACTTGGCTTCCCTTCTCCGCTGTGCAATGAGCTCCAGGAGAACATGGTCACTTCCACCTAAAATCCTTGCCACTTAAACCCCATTATTCAGGTCATCGTTTTGGTTAGGAATGTATTTACAGTACTCATAATTGCCAGCCAAATCCATCAGAACTCAACCCATCAAGAGAAATCTGAGACTGATGGTTTGCCTGAACTGGCCACTGACAACAATTGCAAATGTTGCAATGTCTCTGGCTCTTTCATAGCATTGGCTTATCCATTCCTTTGTCTTCTAGTATTGCTGAAATTAATTTCTAGTTCACATTCACTTGTACAGAGCTGGATACCATCGGAATCAAATATTCATGTACCCACAGAAAACCATGTGGATAATCTACTTTCAAAAATACTTGTTTTGAAGTGGCTAAACTTTTTTAGATTCATAAGTGTGTCTTTATACTGTAAAGAATATACACAAAAGTCTCAGTTTTTATGATTTGCTTATTATTTCCTGGTTCTTTTGGTTCATTGGTTGTTGTTAAAACGTCAGGCCTCTGTTAGATGGGGGTGTAATTCTGGATCCAATCTATTGCAGGAATAATCTGTAGCATGGATTACTTATACAGTCAGCCCTTCATTTTTCTGGGGGTTAGAGACGCAAGACCCCCGCAAAAGTGGAAAAAATCACAAATAAAAATTGTGAATTTTTTTGTTAACTTGGGAAGACTTATCTAGGAATCTCTAGGTCCTTCAGCACAATTCTATGCTGGTGTCATGCTAGAGAACCTAACAATGCCTGAAGAAGTGTCCTCTCTAGAAATCTTTAGGTCCTCCAGTACAACTCTGTGGTTAATTTCCAGCAGAAATGGGCCACAGAATCACATTGAGACAGAACATATTTTTTCCATGGCAGGGGCAAACTCAGTAAGAATTTTTTAAATAAATAAATAACCCCACAATAATCAAATCTGCAAATACTGAACCTGTGAAAGTGCAGGGCTACCTGTATATGCTTAAATTTTCAGTGTTCCTAAAAAAGAACTTCACTGAAATGTACTAGGCATTTTAAGTTCCTATTAGTTTTTTTCTCGTAGTATTTTGAGATCATGTCTATTTCAATGAGGCTTTCAAACTTTTGTTTCCTTTTCCGTCTTTTTCCTGCTCCCACCGCAGCAGTACGACACCAAGTTCTACCTTGTCTCTCCTTCTCCTCCAATCTCTTTTTCATCCTTCTAGCCTCACCAGGGAGCTGGTGTAACACAATAGCCCAAAAGGCAAGCCATGAATTTTTGAAAATTCAGAGTTCAAGTCTCCCTTCTTGCATCCAATTAATTCCAAGTGGAATTTGCAAGAAAACATTGCACTATGCAATTCTTTTCCACTTCAGTGTGCAGTCTTCATGCAAGACAATCTACTGCGTTCCCTCTTCACTGAGGTTCGGTTCCTTATCCCAAATCAGCCAGCACTCTATGGGCATTAAGCAGGTTCAGTCTTCATTTCATTGTTCTGGATTTTGTTTACTCAGTAATTTTTTACCCCTTGAGGTTCCATCAGGCCTGCTCATATTTTCACAATCATGTGTGAGTGGTGCTGATATGGTTCCACCAGGGATGGGCAAACTGCAGCTCCCAGGGCCATTTTTTGGACCTGAGACCTCCTCATGGGGATAACTTTAAAAAAAAAAAAACTTCCCCAAAATGCCTTCTAGGTGTTGGGGCACTTTTGCTCTTCCCTCTGTGCCATTTAAGGTCCAGGGAATGCCTTTTTAAAAAACAGAAAGTGAACAGGTTGCTTCCAGTTGTTAAAACAAAAAGGCTTCTTCCAGGCTTACAATGGCCTTGGGGCCTTTCAAAAAATGGTAAAAATGCCTAGAGGGCATTTGGAGTGGGAGGACTGATTTTTTTGTGATGGTAGGATTGAAGCTTTGATGTGTGTTCCTACATGGCAGGGGGTTGGACTGGATGGCCCCTGTGGTGTCTTGCAACTCTGATTCTAGGAAGCCCTCCAAGATCTCGGGGGGAGGGCTATTGCAGCCCCTTCACCTCCCAGTTGCCCATCCCTACATAAAATGGCAAATGTCCACACATGAGAAGCAAAAGTAATATTATACCATGAATTTTGGTGGCTGGTTCTAACTAAAGTAGACCATTGTCAAGTGCTGAGCCAATACATAGATAAATCCAAATGATTCAGTGGTTCTGCTCTAGTTGGCAATAACCAAATGATTTAGGCCTACACTAGGGGCAGGCACCTGTGGCCTTCCAGATGTTTTTGGATTGTAAGTCCCATAGCCTTTCACCACTGGCTATGCTGGATGGTGCCTGGAGTGGTTAAGTCCAAAGCATGTGGAAAGGCACAATTGCTTGCCCTGATGTGAAATAATTCCTCTTTTCCTTACAAGGATATTAGGCTGAGAAAAATCAACTGGTTACCCAGGGTCACACAATGGGATTTCTGGCATGTCAGAAGTTTTTATAAGGAGGGAGTACCCCTCTAGCTGATGTTGGGAGAACAATCCCATCAGCCTTAGTCAGCATAGCCAACGGTGAGAAATCGCTTGGGTTGCAGTCCACCATGCTTTGCCTACCCTTGCTCACTGTGTCTAGTTACTGTGCTGGCTCTCCAGAACTCATTTTTGTCGCTTTAGGGAAGCCATTTTCTCTTCCTAGATGTACAATTGGAACAATAATGCTGACAAGGTTGTCAAGACTCACTTTAAAAGAGTGACATAAATGTTTTACCATTGCCAGGGGAGGCAGGATAGAATAGAAGAAGCTAATCTTCTGTTTAAATACTCTTTAATTATAAACAAGGAAAAGTTGCTGAAAACAATGTCAATCAGATTTCACGTTCTTGAGATAAATCTTAGGGGCCACCCATCCTTCTGGGGGCTTCCTCAATCCAGCCTTCCTCCAAATCCGTTCCAAGTCACGTTCAAACCTTTTCTAGAAGAGAAGAAAAAGAAAAATCAAGGTCTACTTTAGCAATTAAGTATGATATAGCCACAAGAGATTTCATTCTCTCTAGTGGGAGTCTGATAGGATCTATACCTGTGTCAAATTGGGAAATACAGATTTCCGTAGATTACTGAAGCAACAGCTGAGATCAGGCACCACATGTCTACAGCAACTTTGCTTAACTTTGCCTTTAGATTTTCAGACTACAATTCCCATCAGGCAGCATGATTTGATGACTATCCTATCAAATTCTGTGGAGTCGACAGATCCATCAGTAAAGTTATGTAGGAGGTGGAGATGGCAGTGGAGGTGTGTGACACCAACACAAAGGAAAAAGACTGCAGCGGAATTAGAAACAACTGCCTACATTCTCTAGGATCCAGTTCTGTGCCAACTATCTGTTGAACGCCTGGCCATAAGTGCTCGTCAGAGCACTATGGGAGGAATGGTTTGAGAAATGGCCTGTAACATAGCTATTTTTCAGGCTCCATAGTGTCTTGGTATTATCACTGCCGCTGCTGCAGCTGGAGCTGTTCTGCTTGAGCAAAGAGGTCTTAGAGACCTCCCTGATGAACACTGAGATTGCTGAACCACCCATGCTCCACTGTGTTATAGAGGTCTTGCTTGTTCTCAGGATCTTGTTTCCAGAGAGCCCTAAACCAGGGGAAACTGGTTTTCGGCAGGAGTGAAGAACTCTTCACATGTTGCTGGACTACTGCTTCCATTAACCCTACACAGCATGGCCAAACAGTCACAGATGATGGAAACCACAGCGCAACAACTGGGGAAAGAGTACAGACTTCCTAACCTTGGTCCATTTCAGAGAGTTCGTTGCCGGGCAGTACGTTCTGGTGGTAGATGGAAACAAAAGCAAAAGATGGGACCACAAACACGAGCATAATACAATTTATAGCTCTTCTTGACAGTAAATATGTGATGAGAAAGGAGATTACCCAGTGATGAGCTCATGAAGAACCACCCCAGAGGATCTGATTCAGCCTCCAGGAAGGCTGGAATCACCCTCAGGATCTCAGGTTCCTCAGCCCTGGTCTACAGGCCAATCAAGAGGAACAAAGAAGCCAGAACAAGTAAGACCAGGATGTTCAATGGAAGGACTAAGTATACATGGTGGAGAAGAATGCACTTGCCGCCTTTTCACCTTGCAAGTCAGCGGGAGGTAACAGGCCCAAAGACCAATTTTCCGCCGAAGACTCTCCAGGGAAAACCAAGTTTCAAATATGACTATTATGCATCCAGACAGGAATCCACTTATAGTACTAAAAATCTTTTAAAGGGAGGGGGGCTATAACTTATTGAGAAGATGGCTTGCTGCTCCTGAATACACCTAGGAAAGGCAGTTCACTTTTTTTATTTATTTAATTTATTTAGAGTATTTATACCCAAACCTTCAGCCAAAAAGACTCCCAGAGCATCTTACAAATTGTGAACTTGATCATTCCCTGCCTTCAGGCTTATAATCTAAAAAGATATGAAACACAAGGAAAAGGGGATGGCAGTGGAGGAGGGCATTAAGTCCAGCAAATGCTGGCTGCAGCTCTCTCCCTCCAAGGCCAGAGTAAAGGCATTTGGTAAGGAGCAAGAGCCTTTCCTCAGATGCTGGAATCAAGGTACAAGGGTGCTGTGTCTGGCTGCTGTTTTCTTGGCCAAAGGGCAGTCTAGGAAGTCTGAAAGGTAAAGGCCACAAGAACAGCCCTGGAAGAGTTATATTTTGCCCAACACCACTCTAGGTTGAAAGCACAAAGTGGCAGAATGCTAAGTTAATAAATCCAGAAGTTCTCAATTTTTTCTAATATTCTCGCATCCAAGGGTGTTTCTGTCCTGATTACCAATGAATCAGTGAACTTCAGGAGTAAAATGTCTAGGCACTGGTGCTTCTAATTTCAAGCTTAACATGGCTGATTAGTGGCTCCTGAAGAATGTATGTAGGTTGGTTATTTTGTTCATGTACTGTAGATAACATCTAGGCTGTCTGTACTTAGGACACAACAAAATGGCAGGACTTGCAAGTGATGTTCCCATTAGTATATGAAGTCCTCCCAGCCACTGTCCTCTTAAAGGTGACTGGGTGTGACCCAGGGCTGATTTAAAATCCACTCCTATTCAAATTACTCAAAATAGCAGGTTTCTCACTCAGATTTATTTTACTCCTGTAAAGCTTGTTAAGGCAAGTTTCACTGGCCTCAGAAGGAGAGAACAGCAGTCAAGCACAGCTCCACTGTGCCTTGGCCCAGTGGATGGTGAGAACTCCTCCCACCACACTCCAACTGCCATCACTCTGGCCTCTGAGGGTGAAAGGGGCAGCCAGCTTCTCTTGGACTTACTCCACTGTCATTTCCTTAGGAGTCATGTCTTATTTAGACTGTAAGCCTGATGGCAGGGAACTGTCAAATTAATGCTTTGTAAGCTGCCTTGGGAACACTTCTGGATGAAGAGGGTATAAATACTAGAAAGGAAAGAAGGATGGAAGGAAGGAAGTTCCTCCCTAGGATTCACAAAGAGAGTTACACAGCATTCTGAGCTTATGTTTAACATAGGTGTGTGTAGTCATAGAATCATAGAGCTGGAAGATACCACAGGGGTCCTCCAGTCCAACCCTGTACCATGCAGGAACCCACATCAAAGCACTTCTGACAGATGGCCATCCACCTTCTGCTTAAAAACCTCCAAAGAAGGAGACTCCATGACACTCCAAGGCAGCATATTCCACTGCTGGACAGCTCTGACCATCAGGAAGTTCTTCCTGAGGTTTAGGTGGAATCTCTTTTCCTGTAGTTTGAATCCATTGCTCCTTGACCTAGTCTCTGGAGCAGCAGAAAACAAGCCCTCTCCTTCCTCTACATGGCATCCCGTCAAATATTTAAACACGGCTATCATGTCCCCTCTTAACCTCCTCTTCTGCAGACTAAACATACCCAGCTCCCTAAGCCGCTCCTCATAGGGCGTGGCTTCTAGACCCTGATGATAGTGCTAACCTATCACTCCATATTTCACTGGCCTAGGAGAAACAAAACTAAAGTACATCAATCATTGCCAGGTACCTTGTTCCTGACTAACCTGTTTTCTCCTCCGTCGGCCTTCCTTAATCTTCTTCCGCAAAAATTTTGTCCGTTTCATCAGCTTCTTATATTTGTGCTTATTCATTTTCCTCCTCCGGATCTTCAGAATCTTCTTGCATTGCATTGCGTCCCGATTCAGCTCATCTCCTCCAATCTCCTCCATCTCTTCATCATCCTCTGTACCCCGAGAATGAGATGGTAGGTCGTACTGCTGAGCAGGCTCATAACTGAGCCTCTCATGAACACTGACGAAGCCCCCATCTTTTGGGAATACATATCGGACTGTCAGCCAGCTTTCCAGTGGGGAGATGGACATCTTGCGGGGCACCAGCATTTCTTCCAGTTCAGGGTCTACTGCGTACCACCGTTGGGGGTGGGCTCCATTTTTACTGGAGGGATGTGTGCTGTAATGTGCAGAAACAGCTGGTCTAGGAGTCAGAAAGGAAGCTGCTGATCTTGACACAAAACGTGCTGTGAGGAAGTGAGATTAAAGTTTGTAAATTTCTGGAGATTCACTGATATGCAGCAAAAAATCCAGAATCTTAAAGACAAATACTTCTTTATTTAGCAGGCGCTTCCATGGACTCCAGTGCACCTCATCAGATGGAAAACTGATCTTCAAAAATTTCATTTATCTAAATACAGGAGTTCCCCACTTATTCAACAGGTTAGAGACGAGAGCACTGTCAAAAAGCAGAAACTGTTGAAATGCAAAACTCAGTCTCTTTTTTAAAGTTTGCAAATGCATTTTGGCAGCTGAAAACCAGTCAAAGCACACCTGAGCTACCCTATGTCAGTGTTCTGTGATCTAAAAATGGCTTCACTCACCTGTACATTGTGCAGTCCACGCTATCTGAAGTGTCAGCCGTGATACCAGCATATTGGACCGTCTACCAAAAATGGAAACATACATAAAAACATAGCCCTCAAAGTATTGTTGTAAGGTTCCAATCCCGCCCCCAGTCTCCAAAGTACTTTTGCCTGTAACATTTAGAACTATATATCATTGGGATCCATAAGTCACTCACATATTTTCAAATATTTTATGAAGTGAAAAAGACAATTCTAATCAACTGCCGCTATTCCTTTAAAATATATACAAATCCATTTTGATTTAATCTCACTCTGAAATGGGAGATTTCCCATAAATTATTATTAGTACATGACTAATATTAATGTTCTCCCTCCCTCCTGCTGCAAGTAACAGATGGCTGGGAACCCCCACCATATTACTTATTATACTGCTAACCACTTAGAATTATAGAATCACAGAAACACAGAGTTGGAAGAGACCGCAATGGCCATCGAGTCCAACCCCTGCCATGCAGGAACTTTCAAAGCACCTCCAGCAAATGGCCATCCAGTCTCTGTTTAAAAACCTCCAAAGAAGGTGACTCCACCACACGCCAAAGCAGCATATTCCACTGCTGAATGGCTCTGACTGTGATGTTTAGGTGAAAACTCTTTTCTTGTAGTGTGAATCCATTGCTCTGTATCCTAGTCTCCGCAGCAACAGAAAACAACCTTGCTCCATCTTCAACATGACATCCCTTCAAATATTTAAATATGGCTATCATGTCCCCTCTCTACCTTCTGCAGACTAAACATAGCCAGCTCCCTAAACTGTTCCTCATAGGGCATGGCTTCCAGACCCTTCACCATTTAGGTCACCCTTCTCTGGACATGTTCCAGCTTGTCAATATCTTTCTTAAACTGTGGTGTCCAAAACTGGACATAATTCTGGGCACCACTAGACACTCTTCCAGGGGGTCCAAATCAGAGTAAAAGGTTATGTAAATTTGGATCAACCCAGTCCTAGTGCAGCACTCTAACCAATGCACTGTGACAATCCCAAGATCCCTTCTATTCAGTTCTAAAGGAAAGCCCTGCCCTATGTATAAATGTGTTCTTGTAACAGCAAAGGTTCCTTTCACTCCACCTTCATAGTACAGAACTGCTATAAACTATACATTGTTGACAACTTCTGATCACAGGTAGACCACAAGACCAGCCCTCTGGGTATGCTAGAGTATAACTCCCATCGTCCCCATCCAACACACTTGAAGCAAAAGACAGCTTGGGAGAGGCTGTCAATAATCTCATCTTATCCCCTAACATCATGGGTCCCTCGCCAACAACCCCTCCCACCCCGAGAACACCCATCCTTTACGCACTAGAGGTTACTCAATAGTTATACAACTTTTCACTTCCCTACATCAAACCCTTACCAAAATCGTTGCCTTAGCCAGGCCCCCAGAACTGTCTGTGAGGTGGGTTGGGCTCAACAGTGGCAGGTAGGTTATTAATTCAGCCTACTTTCAGTGGGAAGGCAAATTCCTTTCTCCACCCGTTCTCCCTCAAATATCCTTATCTACGAAGACTCTTATAACCAGCGTCTACTCAGAAGTGCCCTCCCTTTGTGCTCAGGGTAGCTTACTCCCAATAAGTGTACCCAGGGCAGACTGCAGGCAGCCTTTATTCTTCTTGGAAGGGCCCAACAACAGTCGCCACCTTAATATTTCTTATTCCCTGATCATTTAGTACACTTACGACTGGGAATCCCTATCGTGGTTCAGTTCTGCCAGATCATTTCAGGGAGACTCAGTACTCCCAGCCTAATAGAATCATACAGTTGGAAGAGACCCCGGGGGCCATCCCGTCCAACCCCATTCTGCCATGCAGGAACACACTCTCAAAGCACTCCCAACAGATGGCCCTCCAGCCTCTGTTTATAAACCTCCAAAAAAGGAGACTCCACCACACTCCATTGAGGCAGCAGCAGATTCCACTGCCAGACAGCCCTGACTGTCAGGAAGTTCCTCCTGAGGTTCAGGTGGAATCTCCTTTCCTGCAGCTTGAATCATTGCTCCCTGTCCTGGTCTCCGGAGCAGCAGAAAACAAGCCCTCTCCTTCCTCTACATGGCATCCCTTCAAATACTGACACACGGCTACCCTGTTCCCTCTTAACGTCCTCTTCTGCAGACCAAATACCTCCAGCTCCCTCAGCCGCTCCTCACTCGGGTTCATGGCTTAGAATAATCTGACCCCAGTCTCCCCGCTTCTTGGTCCGTGGCCTGAACAGATGAACATTAGTACAATATATGAGCTCCCCCTTCCCAAAAGTCCTTTTACCGTAAATAATTCACTAACGCAGCTCCTAAACACACGGCAGGTTTCCATAAAAGTTACACCCCCATTTCCGGCTGGGGCTCCGAAATATTGCCCTTATGCCGCCATTTAGCCACTCACTTACCATCGCCCTTAGGACCGCGACAAGGCTTAACGCGTAGCTTCCGGTTGAGCACATCAGTCCGTTTGGCTCAGTATCCCTCCCGGCAACGCGCACCCACTCTTTAAGTTCCGCCTACAGGAAGTTCCTACTCTACCTTAACTTTGCTGTTGTCTCTGCTTCCTTCTAGCGGTAGCAGATGAAACAGCGTGGCAAGGAGAGGCAGAGAGGATGCTGTGTGTGGGTCTTCCCGAGTAGACTGTTATAGTGGCCTTATTCCACTTTCAACATCCTGTGGGAATTCTGGGGTTTGTAGTTTCCTGAGGCCCAAGAGCTCTCTGTCTGAGCATTATAATTGCCCCTCCCTGAACTACAAGCCCCAGGATTCCATAGGAGGTTGAAAGTGCAATAATAGCATTATAACAGTGTAGGGTGGAAATGGCCTTAGTCTCTTTTGCAGTTTAGGGGACAAGTAGGTCTTCTAGGATGAGTCTATGGCCATTTCCGCCCTACACTGTTATTGTGCTATTATTCCACTTTCAACATCCTGTGGGAATTCTGGGGGTTGTAGTTTCCTGAGGCCCAAGAGCTCTCTGGCTGAGAATTCTGAATGCTCCTCCCTACACTGCAAAACCCAGGATTCCATAGGAGGGTGAAAGTGCAATAATAGCACTGTAACAGTGTAATGCAGAAGTGGCCCTGCAAGCAGTAAAAGAGTTCCCCTGAATGCTTCCTGGCCAAAGTTCCTCCATTTTAGATCTTACCAATGTTAGGGATCAACTCACTGCTAAGCCAGTTTACACTGTCTTATTCAAACTCTGCTGATTTTGCTAACTTCACAAGACTGCCAGGTTCCCAGGCACTTTGTGGTCATCCTTCTGTTACATTTCAGGGTCGTCACTGTTGAAGAAATGTAACCCATTCCACCTGAGGGTTATGAATAGGGCATTGTTAATTGTCAAACAGGGACTTAGCTAATAAACAATGTAACAGCATTTAACCCCAGGAAAGTGAATATTCTTGCACATGCACTGTATGTTTTATGAGATCATTGTTCCCCAACATGTAAAAAACTCTCCTTTCTTCAATAAAGTATCTTTTTTTCCCTTTGCTCATGTAGAAAGTAGTTTGGACTGCTTTCTTGTGGGGGGGGGAGTCCCTTTGGCCAAAGTTGGAAATCTTTCCAGGCTGACTGGGAGCTCACCCACAATTGCACTGATTACTCAAGGTAGTCCATGTGGACCTAATATTTTAGATCTGGCCCTATTGTTACCACAGTGCAGACATATCCGGTGAGAGCACTAGATATCTCTTGGTATCAAACTTATTTGGCCTTCATTTGACCTTTCTCTGCCACCCTGCTCCATGTGTTTGCGAGGCCATCAGACAAGCACGTAAACAGGCGCGGCCGGTGATGGTTGGACATTCCAATCCCCATTTAGGCAGGCAGATTAACGCCACTCCGTTGCTTCAGGGACCATTTTTGCAGACACACCTTGCTTAAGTGCGACTTTACACAAAGACACTCGGCCTCGAGCCGGTACTCTTTCAATGTTGAGCCATTTGCATACTGGCTACACTATTGTTATCCTGCGCTAAGCTGATCATGTAAAACTTGACCTTTTCCAACACTTTTGTCCTGCTCCAAATTTCCATTGTTCTCACCGAGTATGGCATGGCCTGTAGGCGCAATCCATCCTATTAAAAAGTCCCTGATTCCGAGCCCTCCTCGGCTCGCTCGCCCATCGGATCACTCGCTCGGACAGCTTGGACCGCTCCCGAGTTCCAGACTGCCTTGCTGCCATTTTGTCCGGCGAGCTCCCTCGGCACGCCACGCTGAGCTTTCTTCCCTGCACTCTTCAACTTCTTCAGGACTATGAGAGGAGGTGTTGCATCACCCGTTTCCCCTGAAACTCTCATTCCAATTTCTAGCTAGCTGTGTGTATGTGGTGTCTCATTTGTCATTTGTCCTTTAATAAAGTTATTAGTTTACTATTTCAACCCTTGTCTGACCGCTCTTCTGACCTGACGCTGTATACATAGGGTTGCAAGATCCCTGCTACGTTACCCTGCCTCTCGCTAGCTTAAGAAAGTGCTCGAGTTAATTTCCCCATCCTGTGTTTATATGTGTTTATTTGGGCACCCCTCCCAGGACTCCCAGAATACAGAGTAACACTATGTTTGTTTTTTTCCTAACAGTTTTCTGGATTGGTGCTCTGACCAGTTTTCTGGGTTGTTGCCCAAACAATTCTCAGTCCTCTGATCATTTTCTGGGTTATTGCTCAGTCTTCAGGGTTGGTACCTTGACAGTGTTAAGGGTGCCCTAACATTTTCTCCAAAGTTTACTGCCAACAGCCCCAGTGGTGGTGCAGAAGAGAGAATTTCAGCAGGCATTGCTTTTCACGTGACCAAATAACAAGTAACACCTGTCGAAATTCTCTCTCTCCTACCTTGGCATCCCTACAAAACCTTGTACATCTGTTCCTTATTAGGAATGAGAGTTCCTCTTTTAATTGTCAAGAGACCTTAACTGTGCAGGAATGGGTTAACAGCAAAATGTGGAAAAGTTCCACATTAGATTGCAATGTTTGTTTGGAGGATGCTGGGATCAACAGTCAAAAATGGGCAGTTCTACAACGCTCTTCTTCATGGAAGGTGTGTTCAAAAAGTCAAAAATTAGACATTTGCACAAAACTACACTCAGAGAAAAGAGGCACGGAAATTGGAGGAAGGAATATCAGCACCTTAAGACACCATACTGCAAGCAGAAAAGAGCAAAGACTTGGAATGACTACTGAAGAAAGTCAAGGCACAAAAGTGCAAAACGGAGTTTACAGATGAACATTAAGAAACCAAAATTAATAAAAACAGATTATTTAGATCACTATAAAGTAAAAGATGGAGCCACTGAAAGCGAAAGATTTTCCACACTTTGGCTCAGTCATTGATCAGAACAGAGGCAGCAGTCAAAAAATCAGAAGACGGGCAGCAAGGAAGGGAGTAGGGAAGTGTGAAGTGTAACGTTACGTCATGGAATACTAAAGTCAGGATTGTCCATGCCATCGTATTTCCAGTTTCTATGGAAGCTCTATGATCCTATGATTCTAAGGGAAAGCTACAACACCACCCTAATCTACTATATAAAAGTCAATGTTTGGGAGTTTGTCTGTTTGTCCACGTCAGGCAGGCAAAGACTTCATATGATTGGCTGAGCAAGGTGAGAAGACCTCATATGATTGGCTAGCTGTGAAGATTCCTTGGAATCCTGGGGTTGGCAGTTCAGGGAGGGGCCTTTAGGATTCTCAGCCAGAGAGCTCTTGGGCCTCAGGCCGGTTGCTATGGAGATGAGGCCTAGCAGCAAGAAGGATGGCAGAAAACATTTGGGAGGCATACGTGAGAAAAATTAAAGTGACATACACAACATAGTTACAAGGTCTTCTCGCCTCACACAGTAGATTGTATGGGTTGTACATGCGAGGAATCTTAAAGCTGAAATTCAAAACAAAAAATACTTCTAGAAAAACATAAAGCCATTGCACAAATTCAACAGAGAGCCAAAAAAAAATAAAAATAAAATCAAAGCCAGTACATCAACATCATCAAACACAGATTGGATTGGGGACTATGGAGAAAAGTTACAAGTACTGAAATAAGATGGCTGCTTTGGAGATGAGGCCTAGCAGCAAGGAGGAGGAGGACAATGCATTCCCGCAGGAACCCAACCACTGAATGTTTACAACTTTGAATTAAGATTGGATTGGGGAATATGGGGAAAATTTACAGGTACAAGAATAAGCCAGTTGCTATGGTCACAAGGCCTAGCAATAAGGAGGAGGACAGTGTACTCCCTCAGGAACCCAAACTGTGTATGTAAATAACTCTGAATAAAGATTGGATTGGGAAATATGGGGTAAAGTTACAGTTACTGGAATAGGCCTGTTGCTACAGAGATGGTACCTAGCAGCAAGGAGGAGGATAGCGCATTCCCTCAGGAACTCAACCTCTGTATGTTAACAACTCTGAATACAGATCAGATTGGGAAGTATGGGAGAAAGGTACAGGTACTGGAATGGGCTGGTTGCTGTGGAAATGAGGCCTGGAAGCAAGGAGGAAGCAAGGCGTATTCCATCAGGAACCCAACCTCTGTATATTAATAACTCTGAATATAGATTGGATTGGGGAATATGGGGGAAAGTTACAGGTACTAGACAAGGCAGTTTGGGGAATTACAAACACAAGATCTCAAACCTGTGTATTTCAACAGCATCTAATTCCTAAAGTAAGGTAAGGTAATTCCTAAGGTATTTCTAACAAGTGTTACCTATGAGAAAACAAAATCCCAGGTAACGGTGGGTATATATGCTACTTTCACATACAATAAACTCAGACTCATATGCTTCCTTTGCATGTATAATCTTGGGTTTCAGAGCATATGCAGAGTTCATTGTAGGGGAGATGACTCAAGAGACAGCATCTTTGGCTTGCTGATTTGTTGTCATAAGAATACCACAAGATTGAGAGCAAAACCACATCTTTATGGCAAGCTGTTTAAGTTTGATTTACTCAGCAGTTTTTTCCATATGAACTCCTGTAAGCCATAAGAGCAGCCAATGTGGTGTTGTTGTCTGACTGTTGAACTATGACCCTGGAGACCAAGGGTTGTCAGCCCCAGGAAATCTCATGACAAGTTCACCTTAGGGTCACCACACATGACAACCACACAGCCCCTCAAGATGATCAGCATCTTTTTTTGAAGGTCCCTCTTTGCCTGGTACTGTATACTGTGCACAAATAAAACAGGACAAATACACCTCACAGCCCATGGGAAGCAGAACCTATGGCATTTGGTGGCCAAGGTCGGGATCTCAGTGTTGACATTTGCAACCTTTGCATGCCTATACTCATTGGTAGTTAGCGGGTATGTTATCCTCTAGTTTAGGCACAGCATGCTTATGGTTACTTCCTGTTTGTTTGTTCACACCCACTCCTTTCCTGCATCATGTGGGCTTCCCTTTGTTCTCTGGGGTCCCATCTGCCCTCACCTCTCATTCTGGTCATTTCCGCACCAGACTGTTATAGCACTATTATTCCTCTTTCAACATTCTATGGAATCCTGGGGTTTGCAGTTTAGGGAGAGGGCTCCCTAAACTGTAAACGCCATGATTCCGTAGGATGTTGAAAGAGGAATAATAGCGCTATAACAGTCTAGTGCAGAAATTGCCTCTCTCCCCCTTCCTGCCCTCCATGAAGCATGTGCTTCCAAGAGCTCTCTCACACTGAGATGCTCCAGCTTCCTGATACAAAACAGTATCTTCCTGTTTAATTCCTTTCCTCTGGGAGATGAACTTGTGTTGATTACACACGAGTATTTCTGAAGAAAAGCACTTTTATGTACCTTATGAAGAAGACTATGTTTGATTCCTTTCTCTGTTAATTATTGTCTGTGGAAGGGAGTGAGCTGGTTGCTGCTTCAACTTCTGCCTAGTACTTTCAGAAATTTTAGTGGATCTGTTACTCCAGTTATGTTATGTCTGGTGAGAGCACTAGATATCCTTTTGATATCAAATAATTCAGCCTTTACTTGACCTTTCTCTGCCACCCTGCTCCCTGTGTTTGCAAGGGTCCTCCGGACAAGCACGTATTAGGCGCGGCCGTTAATGGTTGTAAATTCCAGACCCCATTTAGGCAGGCAACTTAAGCCTCTCTGATGCTTCAAGGAACATCTTTTTGCAAACATGACTTGCTCAGCGTGATCTTACACAAAAGATGCCCGGCTAAGGGCCGAGCCAGTCCTCTCTGTCGAGTCATTTGCATACTGGTCATACTATTGTCATTGAGCACTAAGCCCATCATGTAAACTTGACCTTTTCCAACTCCTTTGTCCCGCTCTAAATTTCCTTTGTTCTCACCGAGCATGGCATGGCCTGCAGGCACAATCTACCCTATAAAAACCCCTTGATTCTGAGCGCTCCTCGGAACACTCAGATCACCCTGGACTTCCATCTGGCTTTGTTGCCACTTTGTCCAGCGACGTCGTCCCCTCAGCAAGCCATGTAGAGTTTCCTCTCCTCCAATCTCCGCTTCTTTCCAGGACTACGTGAAAAGGTCTCGTATTGCCCATTCCCCCAAAACTCTCCATTTCTATTTCTAGTTAGCTGTGTGCATGTGTTGTCTTATTTGTCGTTTGTCTCTTAATAAAATTCTTATTTTTGTTACTTTAAAACTTGTCTGCCTGCTTTTCTGACCTGAAGCCGTAGACATAGGGTAGAAGATCCTAGCTAAAGTTACCCTGCCTCTCGCTTAGCTTAAGAGAGTGCTTGAGTCTAATTTCCCCATCTTGCGTTTTATTTGGTTATTTGGGCGCCCCTCCTGGGACCCCCAACATACAGGGTAACAGATCTCTCAAGCAGAAAATTTCTCACATTTCCCAATACTCAGTGGCGCCAAAGGCATGAACTTAGCTGGCAGGGGCCAGACATTCAAAGTCCCCACAGTAAACAAGAAGGGCACATGCCGTCTTTCTCTCAAGGCCCTGCTTCTCTCTAAGGGCAAAGATGGAGAAGCCCGTGAATTTGGGGAGCTGGACTAGATCTGGAAAAGGAATTAGGCTATAAATGCAAGAGATCCCATTTTCAGTGATCTGAAAATTTGAAAACAATTCAGCATCATAGCTTATGTCTACCTTCCATATGATTAAGTAGAACCTTCCTCACTAGTTAAGGTGAACTTGTCACAGGGTTTTCTAGGCCTGAGAGTATGTGACACACCCATGGTCACCCAGCGGTGGCTCATGCTGCCTCTCTTCTGCACCTGATATGAATTCCACTAAACCTAGACACAATTTGCTATACACTGGACTCCGTCCATTTTTATTGCCTCTCTTTCAATGAGCTTTTCCCTTCCCAATTTTATCTTCTCAGCAGCCCTGTGAAATATATCTTGCTGAGCAAGTTACTGACCCAAAGTCACCTAATGAGTTTCTTTGCTCAATGGTGACTTGAATCCGGGCCTCTGAGGTTTTCATCCCAAACAAATCACAACTGCAGGCTGGCTTTTTTGGCAATATCCGCTGTTATTCAGCAACCGATCTTTCAGTTTCTGGCTGATGGCAAAAACAGGTTTATTATCCTTCTGGTGGGCTACCATCCCAGAGCTGAACACAAGTTGGGCAGGCAGGAGCAAAATCCTATCTAATTACAAGGTATCTTAGGAACTCTTATCAGCAAATGTGTTATTTCCGTAGGGATGTATAGCATCCAGAGCAACCACTCAGAAAGCCATGGAGACAGGTTTTTGAGAATGTACATCTTGAACACCTGTTCTTCTTTTGACTTAAATTGAATCTGCAACAATTGAGGGCTGTTACAGTCCCAAACAATCCTAAATAAATTCTAGCTGGGGAATAAAGAGTTCAACAGTGACTTTTTGTTTTCGTTTTTGTTTATTTTTGAGACACAAGATAAGAGCCAGATGGTTTAGAAACCACCTGAAGAAACTCTGGGGAAAATTTGTACTTCAGGAGACCACTGGGGAAAAGAGTAAATTGGATTTTCAAAATGTATTAAAATGCTGGTATCCTTGCAAAGATATTTAAAAAGCTATACAAAGGGGATGAATTCTAGCTAGCAATCAATGTATTAAAACTCAGATGCCATTTAGTGCTTGAGGCTTCTGGGGTCCAGGCCCCCTTGGGCTACCATGGTACATTTTTTCCTTGCCAATCCAGGAAGGCTCCAGTATCCTTTTCACTAAGGCAAGCCAAAACAGAGAGGATCCCTGGAATGGCTTCTTGGATCTTCAAGGGTGCCTAGTAGGACCAAAGAAGGAATACAAATGTGTTACATCAAAACTGCTTCTCATGCAAAAACCAAGGTGACACCCCATACTTTGCTCCTCTGTATCTTTTGGACTTCAGTTACCAGAAATCCAAACAGTGCTATCTTTGTCTTCTGGGAGCTTAAGTCCAGAACATTTGAGAACATCCAGAAATGTTTGAGATCTATTGTATTGGAAAGTATCTTCCACCCCAAGTCAACTCTCAACTATGTTTACCACTAGCTTTAACTAGGAATGGACAGAACGCCAACTGAGGCCTACTGGGGAATTTTCAGACATTTTGTAGTTGAATGGAAAGAATTTCCAGCTCTCAGCTGTCTGACTAGAAAGCAAAATTGCATTTTAAAAGAATACCATGACATGGTTGGCCTTGTGCTAATTACTTTTCTCTCAACCTCAGTGTAACATAATGGCTAAAAGAAAGTATAAATTGGTTGCTCTGATCAGGTCTTCATACATGCAGCTCTGCTGGCTCACTTTAGCATTTCATATGGAAATTCCTGAGCATTCAACCGCAGATACATCTATGTATATATTTATGCCCAATTGTGTTTTTGCAAACTTTGGGAACCGAAAGATTGCTTTGGCCCTGTGTCCTGTCTTATAGAAGACAGTCTTCTATTTCAAGATATCTGTGTTACAGTGGTCTCTGTCTTTGGTGGTGTAAAATTTTAGATTTAAAAACCAAGAAATCCCAGCCAACCCTGCTCATTCCTGGGAGTTGAAGTCCAAAACATGGAAGAGCCAAAGAATTGCTTTTAGAAGGTCTGTCCCACCCATCTCTACTTTAAAATTGGAATGGAGAGCAGAAGTCTTGAAATTGCTCATTGAAAGTTAGCCTTTGAACAGCCAACTGAGGCCATTTCTGCACTAGACAGTTATAGTGCTATTATTCCACTTTCAATATCCTATGGAATCTTGGGGTTTGCAAGTTTAGGGAGAGGCTCCCTAAACTTGCAAACCCCAGGATTCCATAGGATGTTGAAAGTAGAATAATAGTACTATAACAGTCAAATGTAGAAATGGCATGAGAATTCATATAGGCCACCTAATCAGTCTTCCCCTTTGTAATTTTCTAAAAAAATATTTTTATTAAAGGTCAGTTCTTGAGAGATTACATAAGCACCTATTTGGATATAAGATAATACATAGCATAGGCAAAATTTAGAGTTAGCAAGAGCAAAGGCGAAAAAAAACCCCACAACTACTTATACCAACCAAGTTGATAAACATATACTTTATTAAGAAACTGGTAGAGTAAAAGAAATGAAGAAAGAAAAAGGCAAGAAGAGAATAGAAATGGAAAGGGAAGAAAAGAAAAGAGAAGAAGAAAAGGAAGGAAGGAAGGAAAGAACGAACGAACAAAAGAATAGAAGAGAGAGAGATGTGAACTTCTCCATATGGTGGGCTGATAGGTGCGAATAATTCAAATACTATGTCAACCTTCTTTGGGGTGGCGGGGGGAGAAAAAGAATATAAAAAGAGAAAAAATAAAGATTTATACTATACATATTTGGAATACTCTCACATTGGTAACTGAATGTTTATTCCCCCTCTTATTTTCCTCTAAATCAGTTTCCACAGGAAGAACCATGATTGATAGGGAGATACTTCTCTTCCCACATCTTGTTAAATTAACCTGGGTTTGACCAGTATACTTCAAATAATTGATCCTGAATGATAAGTGGGAATACAGATATGTAGATAAGAGGAATTAAGGGAAAACCACTATTAAATTATTTGATATAGTTACTACAGACTCACTGTCAACTCACGTAGAAGAATAGTTTTTATCTGAAATAGGTCAGGGGGCCCTCCGGTTACCCTAACCATAAAAGATTTGTTGGACAATTAAATAGAACATGCATCAACACTTGTCTCCATTTGTGATTGTAAATATACTTGAAGTGGTTCCCAGTCTTTGTAGAATCTGCTATTTGGTTTGCATCTAAAATATAAATAAATTTATCCATCACTGCAATTCCAACCAATTTTTTTATCCACTCTTGTTCTGTAGGGGTGTTATTGGATTGCCAGTGTCTTGCATAGACTATTCTGGCCTCAATAACCTACTAATTTTTTAATTTTCTTTTTGACCAAGTTTAGGGAGACCTAGTAGGAAAAGCTCTGGATCTAAGTCAATCTTTACCTTTGGAATTTTTTGAATTTGAATTTTGGATCTGATCATAAGCCAAAACTTCTTTACATCTTTATAGCAACACCACACCACACCACGCCACGCCACGCCACGCAATGCCTTCCTTCCTTTCTTTCTTTCTTTCTCTTACCATACACATCTTGGCTTATATACATTTCAAGCAAATCTGTCCTCTTTTCTGAAAACACATATGCAGGAACTGTAGTAAGGATTGGCATGCATCCTCCAAATGTTGCTAATAAAAGGGAATTATGATGCATCATGAAGGGCCTGTGCTGTGGGGACATTAAAAGAGGGGACATTTTACTTTACTAACCTGATTTCCACCCATATCAGTTTGGATCCAACCTGGATGCAAAGAGATGCAAAGGATTCCATCAGATTTCAGATCCAATGCAAGACATCTGGTCACCATGTTTAGCGCCGTCTTTGGGGGGGAAGGCCACAACAAAAGGAGGAAGATAAGAACATTTTTGGTATGTGAGCAAACCAAAACAGAAAAGGTTGTAGCCATTTGGGAACAAGATGAAAATGTATTGGGAGTTAGCTTGCACAGCTCCCCTTCTTACTCTGTTTCATGTACTCTGCACGCAGCCAGACTGATCATCCTTGATATCTTCCTGTGCAGTCACAGTTCTTTGTGTATTTAGTTCCAAGGACAGAACACTAACAATGAGATTTTGTTACATCCATATCCCTGTCTACCTTCTAATGACAGCTTAAAGATTGTCTACTTTCCCCTCTTCCCTACTTTTATCTTTACAACAACCCTGTGAGGTAGGTCAGGCTGGGATTGAGGGCAGCCTCCAGGTTGTTCAGTCAGCTTTTGTGGTTCTGAAGTTGCATTCCTACTACTTCAAAATGGCTCTCTAATTGGATATATATTTAATATCTGATGTATATTTTGCATCATATTTCTATCTGAGGCTTCCTTCAAGAAACTGACGGTGCTTTCCTTTTATCACAAACAACCACCTTGTGAAGTAGGCTTAGGCGGGCAACCACAGGGCCCAAATCATTTGGTGGGGCAAGGAATGGAAATTTAGAAGTATACTTGCATTTTAGGACCGTGTGGGCAACTATGGAGGGATCAGGATGCACACTTTCACACAACCCTACTTTCAACCCTGTGAGTTTGTAATCACTTAGAAAGCAATGCCATAATCACTAAAAACAAGTTATGCCAGGCTCATTTTATCTCTTTTTATGATAGAGTCACACATTTGATAGATGAACAGAATGCTGTGGATGTAGTATATCTTGATTTCAGCAAGGGCTTTGACAAAGTTCCCAATGACATCCTTGCAAAGAAGCTAGTGAAATGCGGGCTGGACAGGGCTACTGTTAGATGGATTTGTAACTGGTTGACTGACCGAACCCAAAGAGTGCTCACTAATGACTGCTTTTCATCCTGGAGAGAAGTGACTGGTGGGGTGCCACAGGGTTCTTCCCTGGGCCCAGTGCTATTTAGTATCTTCATCAATGACTTGGATGAAGGAACAGATGGCATGCTGATCAAATCTGCAGATGACACCAAATTGGGAGGGGTTGCTAATATCCCAGAGGACAAGATCAAAATTCAAAATGACCTGAACAGATTGGAGAGCTAACGCTAACAAGCCAAAGATAACAAAATAAATTTCAACAGAGAGAAATGTAAGGTCCTGCACTTAGGCAGAAAAAATGTAATGCACAAATACAGGACGGGGGACACATGGCTGGATAACAGTACATGTGAAAGGGATCTAGGAATCTTGGTGGATCACAAGCTGAACATGAGTCAGCAGTGTGATGCGGCAGCCAAGAAAGCCAATGCAATTCTTGGTTGTATCAATAGGAGCATGGTGTCTAGATCAAGGGAGGTAATGGTACCACTCATTGGTTAGACCTCATCTGGAATCCTGTGTCCAGTTCTGGGCACTTCAATTCAAGAGGGATACTGACAAGCCGGAACATGTCCAGAGGAGGGCAACCAAAATGATGAAGGGTCTGGAAGCCATGCATTATGTGGAGCAGCTTAGGGAGCTGGGAATATTTAGTCTGCAGAAGAGAGGGTTAGGAGGTGGCATGATAGCCATGTATAAATATTTGAAGGAATGTCATGTCAAGGAAGGAGTGGGCTTGTTTTCCGCTCCTCCAAGACCAGGAGAAGGAGCAATAGATTCAAACTACAGGAAAAGAGATTCCACCTAAACCTTAGGAAGAACTTCCTGACAGTCAGAGCCGTGGAATATGCTGCCTTGGAGTGTGGTGGAGTCTCCTTCTTTGGATGTTTTCAAGCAGAGGCTGGATGGTCATCTGTTGGAAGTGCTTTGATGTGGGTTCCTGAATGGCAGATGAGAGTTTGGCTGGATGGTCCCTGTGGTCTCTTCCAACTCTATAAGATTATATGATTCTAACCCCTCTGGACCTTGGGAGGCCCAGCCAGATCGCTTCTAATTCTGGGGGCAAAAGCTTTTTCAGGCTACTCAATGGAAGCAGCCCTCCCATAGACTTAAAATAGAGAATTGAACCCCTGGAGACTTCTGGAAATGCAATCTTTCAATTCTTGAGTCAATTTTTTTCCCCACAAGTGGGAATCATGAGTACCTAGAAGCACACTGGCAATTATGGCAGTCCACACGCAGCCTCTGGGGCCACATAATTACAAAACTTACTTTAGGCCCTTACATAGTTGATTGACAGAACTCTGTTTTGAATTTCAACTCAGTTAAAAAACTGAGAATTAGTTACTCACTTGAATAGCACGAAAGACTTCCAGGTGCTGGTGTCTGTACACGTAATTTTAATACAAAATAATATTAACACCAACTGACATTTTTAACATAACCATAAACTAAAATTAAATCATAACACTAAAACAATAAACTAAAAACACTAAACACTAACTCAATAAAACACTAATGTGCTAACTAAACTCTAACCTACTAAAACACAAAGGGCTCCTGCCCCAATCCAAACTGTAATGAAAGAGGAAAAAAAATCAGAACAAATTTATTCTACCATTATGGATCCAACCAAAAAATCTTAGCAAGGCTACAAGTAACTACAGCCACAAATTAGTGCACCATTAGATTTCTTCTTCCTCAACAGCTTGCTACTTGTTTAACTACAGCTACAACAAATCCAAAATACTTTAAATTATTTGTGTACTTTATGAGTTTTGCTGCTATGCCTTGATGACATATTTGTAGATGTTTAAAACTGCCTTAATTACTACGCTGCTTTTAATTGTACTTGTACATTGCCCTGGTATCCACACAGATGAAAGGTGGTATAAAACATTATAATAAATAAATGTTTTTAAAAACCCATAAGTTTATTGTCTGTCTTCCCCTACCCAAAAAATATTACATCCTGGATCTGTACTAAATTAGATATATACATAAATCTTCATAATAGAGGGGTCATGTGTTGTTGTTGTGTGCCTTCAGGTCATTTCTGACTTGTGGTGACCTTAAAGTTACCCTATCATGGGGTTTTCTGGGGCTGAGTGTGTATGATCATCCAGTAGGGTCAAGCAGGGATTCGAACCCTGGTCTGTAGAGTCATAGGCCAACATCCAAACCAATACACCACACTGACCCATGGGGTCATATGTACATTAGGTTTTTAGCTTTATCCTGTTTACACAGGATGTTCATCAGAGCTTAGGAAAGTTAATTCTTTGGACTACAGTTCTCAGTGTCCCTCACACCTGTCGGAATTTGGGAAACTGTTATCCAAGACAGTGACTCTCAAGTTTTTGTCTAATGTTGGTAGATGCTAGTCAGTTCTTTTCAAAAATAAAAAAAAAGAGAGAGAAGAGAGTATTCCTGCACCAGCTGGACTGGCTGATTCTTAAGGTACCTACCATTGCTGGTTCCATGCAAGTGGATTTCACAGGCTTAAAGTTGGTCTGCGCCTGCTATAGGATTCAGATGGCAAGCTATAGGCTGCCCCTCTCCTCTGTTCACCCATCATCACAAGCTTGCTGCTTACTAACAACACCTACCTTAGCTATACTGTAAGGATAGACTTTGAGGAACAGCTTGTTGTCCTCAAGAAGTTGCATGGAGGCCGCAGAGGAGGACATGTTGATGATAGCAGCACGATGGCATCCCATGCCGGTTTTCTGTTGGGCAGCTTTCCTTAGCAGGGGGAGAAAAGCCTAAAGCAAAAAAATTTAAAAAGAAAGAAGAGGGGACCAAAGCTTGCTAACACAAGTTCTACATGAACATCAAGCCCCATTTTCAGGTTCCAGCAGCCAGTTGCATCAATGGCAGACAAACTTTAGTGAGCTGCACTAAATTGTGGTCTCCAAAAGCATCGTACCTGACAGGGAGTGGGTCTCCCCCTGTCAAGCCAGTGGATTCCCCAACTCACAGGGAGTCCAAAGACTCCATTGAGACAGGGTTGGAACTGGTAACATGTCTGCTTGGGAATGAAGCAGCCAGTGCAAGTCCCAAGGTTCTGGGAGAATCACATGGTTCAGTGGAGCTGGGTTCTGTGACCCGAACCTGAGTAAAAGTGGAGGGACAACTTTACATAGTGTTGATATCTGCAAGTGTTATATATACAGGGAGGTGGTAACCTGTCCTGCTCCACTCTTCTTAAAATCTAAAAAATGAATTTTTGAGCTGTTATAATCTATATCAGTGCTTCTTAACTTCTTCTTTACCATAGACTCCCTCTAAATATCTTTTTTTTGTTGTGGACCCCCAAGGATTTACAACCCTACAATACATCAAATATTTATTCAAGGTTGCTCAGTTCTTTAAATTTGGAGCCATTCAGCATCATTCACTTGCATGCTCTCATCTTGGGCAGAGGTAGCAAATGCTGAGTACCTTTTTTCCTATCAAACAGTTGTTTTCATAACTTTTGAATGGTTTGAGATGGTGTAATGAAACATTGTGCAAATCATGTCTGTCACCGGCAAAACCTCCAAGTCTTTGAGATCAATGTATAACCATGTTTCTTTCTTTTTTAAAAAATTCTTTCTTAACTGTAAAAACTCGTAACATTTCTTCAAGCCTCCACAGACCCCAGGTTAAGAACTGTAAGATCTATATCAAATGATATGTAAATATCCTTAGAATTCTTTATCTACTCCCTGTCCAAACGCTAAGTATATCAAGACATCTTAACTAAATTAGAAGCTGTTCAGCAAACTGGTTTCCAGGGCAGGTATTATTGCTCTCAAACCTTGCTGTATAAAGTCAAGAGGCACATCACAGCAATTCCTTTAATTCGCCAACAACCACCCTGTCAGGTACAATTAGTCCAAAGTCACCCAGCGAGTTGCACAGCTCAGCAGTGACTCTGATGTTTTATCTCCCAAGTCCACTCAACAATCTGTAACCATCACGCCATACTGCACCACCTAATGTCAGCTTGAATAACCCTTCTTACTTTGGTGACCATCAGCTGAGCGACGGTGTTGGTCTCATAGGTTTTGAGCATCGCTTCTGTGGTGACTTCGTCCAGTGAAGCACAGACATTGATGCCAGCATTGTTGATCAGGCAGTTCAACCCTTGATCTCCAACAATAACTTCCACCTCCTTGACAGCTTGCTTGATGCTGCTTTCAGACACCACATCTAGGGAGAGGAAGGAGAGGGAGAGAGCAGTTACCACCAAGGAGGTAGAGAGTAGTGGCTTTGCAGCTGCATTGTAAAACCTACACTACCTCCACCTCCGTTCTGTCAACAAATATTGCTGATGGACTGTGCCTTGGAGGTCTGCTCTGTCTAGCTTAGAGATTGGAAACTTTACATCTTTGTACTACAGCTCCCAGAATTCACCACCAGCCATGATGGCTACAGAATTCTGGGAATTCTAATATAGACAGAAAGGGAATCTTTGTAATCTCTGATCAAGCCCCTTCTCTACCATGTTTGACAGCAGCCTGATCCTTGGATTGCTTCCACTTTAGGAATCTTTTCTTGAATTAGCCTCCTTTTTATGCACTTAGGCCATTTCTGCCCTATGCTGTTATACTGCTATTACTTCACTTTCAACTCCTATGGAATCCTGGGGTTTTCAGTTTAGGAAAAGGCATTTAGAATTCTTGGTCAGGGAGCTCTTGGGCCTCAGTAAACTACAAACTCCATAATTCCACAGGATGCTGAAAGTAGAATAATAGTCCTATAACAGTGTACGGCGGAAATTACCTCCATGAAACTGTCATCCTAACTTTATTCTCTTCTATCTTCCTATTGCTTCTTCTGCTTAGGGGATGCACTGAAGCTCATACTTCAGTGACTTCATACAAAAGATTCAGTCCTTGAGTTCTCCAAGCTGGACTGGGGAAAGGAATGCCACTTGAAACCCTGGAAAGAGGCAGCCAGTCAGTGCAGATAGTATTGAGCAAGATGGACCAATGGCCTGAACAATGTCCAGTGTTCATTAGTGGCATACCAAGCTGAGCAGTTTAGTACTTCCTTTGCAAGCAGAAGGACTCAAGTTCTATCTCCAGTATCTCCTGGCTGTTGTATGTCTTCAAGTTGCTTCCAACTTATGGCGACCCTATCATGGAGTTTTCTTGGCAAGGTTTATTTGAGAGGGGGCTTGTCCTTGCCTTCCTCTGAGACAGAGAGAGAAACTTGCCCAAGGCCACCTGGTAGATTTCCATGGCTGAGCAGAGATTCAGACCCTGGTCACCTGAAGTCCTAGTGCAACACTCAAACCACAACACTGCACTGGCTCTCCTATCTCCTGGCACAAGAGGGAATGATCTCTGACTGAAATCACTGAGCTTTGCTGCCTGTCGACCGGGCTGGGCCATTGTGGCCCTTCATATGCTTTGGTGTTCAATTTCCATCAGCCAGCTTAGTCAATGGTGAACGTCTGGACAGCCACAGTCCTCCACCCTCACAGGCACACTAAGCCATGTGGAACGGTGTTCTGAGTCACTGTTGGGCAGCTTCCTATGCTGCTACTTAAAACAGCCTCTTTTTTTTTTTTTACAACCATGAGAACTGGCAGCAGCTTCTAGAAAATGGTCATACCTTAGTAGTAAAGGCATTGTTTTATGTGCAGAAGATTTCAGGTCTAATTTCTGGTATCTCTAAATGGGGCTAGAAAAGAATCCTGCCTGAAATTGCAGAGAGCCACTTCAGCTGCTGCCATCATCTTCAAACCCCCCTCCACCACTTTTTTCTCTCAAAACTACGACTCAAGGCAGCTGCCCTGAAGCTGGCAGGGAGATTGGCAAATGCCATTCCGGAACAGACAAGGGTTGACCAAAGTGCATAAGCATAAGCCTGAGGAGAGCCAGAGAAATCACTCAGCATGAGGCAACTGCCTGTGTTCTTTTGGGAGCTCACAAAAACTGACCTTCGTTCAAAAGGAAGGGGGAAATGGGACCCGGGTGCCACCCCTGCAGGTGCAACTTGCCTTACAGCAACTTTTGCACCATTTTGACATTGCAAAGATATTTTTCTGGCAATTTTTCAGCACCCTTTTACTATCACTACTCTAGTCAGCACAGTTTTATCTGGACATTTATTTCATTAAAAAAAGAAAAAGAAAGAAGAAGAAGCAGCTGCTGCCATCAATTTGTTCTTACTACCTCTTAGGTCCTTTGGCTTACCAAGCTGAAGAATCTTGACATTGTTGTATTGTTTGCAAAGCTGCTTCAGCTCCTAGAAAGGAAAGAGGGGGAGAAGAAAGACCAGGAGCTGTGTTGGGAGAGTTAACAGCTCATATTTACTTCCCTGAGAGCATCTCACAGCAGACTTTACATACCATTAAGGTAACTACAGTGATATTGGAGGGAAGAAAAAAGTTCAGGCTTCCTCTACTTATCAACAGGTTAGGGACCAGAGGACTATGAGAAAACAGAATTGGTTGAAAAGCAGCACCCAGCAGAACCCGTGTAGGGAGCATGGAGGACTTATGTAAGCACACTTGAGACCAACCACATGCGCATGCTGCTTGCAAAGTCTCTCAGTTGGCATGGTGCCTTCCCCCACCCCCAGCTTGGTTTGCAAGCAGGGCACACAAAGCCGTTCCAAGCAAGCCTCCACAGGCAAGAAGAACTGATGAAAGAATGAAATTAATCATCAAATTAATGGAACTTGTCCTTAATTTGGAAGCATCAAAAGAGTGAGTCATCAGATAACAATGTGCCCAAAGGCATCAGTTTACTGTATCACCAGTGCCTGCCCAAGATATTTTGCTGCCTGAGCTGAGCAATAAGATTGCATACCCTTTCCATGAACAGACCCTAAACAGTTTGGTGGGTGAGTTCCCACTAGTGATGGACGTTATTATCTATAATTTCGCTAGGCAGCACAGGGGCAAGGGACTGCCTTCATGACATAAATACCTTGCTGCTCCCCACCACCACCAAACTGCCCCCTAAAGAATCCCCTTGCTTGACCTGATGGTATGCAGCCAACCCAGAGCTGTAGCTTGGAATATGCTGTTTTCGGACTATAACTCTCAAATTCCCCAATATAGCACGGCCATCTAGTGCAAAGTAGTGATGTTTCCCAGGCCCTGGCCCCAGAGCTTTACTGTTGTTGATGATGTTGTCACCACAGAAACTGGGTGACCTTAGGCAAGTCACACCCTCTCAGCCTCAGAGGAAGGCAAAGACACTCCCCCACCCCAAACAAATCTTGCCAAGAAAAGCCCATGATAGTTTCACCTTAGGGTTAGTGTAAGTTGGAAACACCTCCCCACCAAAAAAAAAAATAACCAAGGCTGAGAGACAGTGTTACGTGCCCAAGGTTTCCAGTGAGTTTCCATGGCTAGGTGGGGATTTGAACCCTGGTCTCAGAGTTCTATTTCAGTCTTCAGAATACAACACCATGCTGGCTCTCATCCAGCCATTTCAAAGGTGAACGGTATATACACGTCTACATGTATATTCATACTCCAAATATACCACCAATGGAAACAGTGCCAACTGTATTGTGAGGCAGAGTCCGTTTTTGCAAATGGGACTGAGTAGGGTGGGGTGGGCACCATCTTGTATTTTGTCTCAGGTAGCAAAATGTTTTGGGCAGCACCAAAATACAGCCAGTGCTGACCATCTGAAGATGAAAGCTGTCCAGGACTACCATGGGGCAGAGGAGAGGCTGGGAAGGAGAAATGGCAAATGCCATTCTGGATCAAATACAGATGGATGCAAGTGGGCTGCAGAAGCAGAAGCCCCAGGAAAGCTTGGAAATTTACTTCTAAGAGTATGAATTACGGTCCATGCCCACCCTAAAATAGTTACCATTACAATTGATTGGTTTTTAAATAGTAATTCATTATTATGCAAAAGTGACAGAGTTACTTTAAAAGAAAATCAGATCACTAGAACTGCTGACCTGGCACAACAGACATTTCCGTATTTTTACATTATTATCTATCCCATAACTAGAGAAGTCATACACCTACACAGTAAAAGTCATTAAAGCCAGTTACAACTTGTCACATGAGAAGTAAGGTTATCCTTGGTTACACTAGAGATACATTTCATTACAATAAATTATGCCTTGCTGTAAAAAGGAATTAATTACATGCAATTACAAGTAATTATTAAATTGCGAGTTTTAATCTAATTACTTCCAAGTTCTGAGCAGGCAAGATGAAAAAGCATGCAGACATTTTGCTGCTGGAGGAGGAGGAGGCAGACTAAGTTAAAGATAAAGGAATAGACCAGCCCCTGAGACTAAAACTAAAATTAAAAACCAAGAGCAAATTTACAATTTGCTGCCCTTTCATGATAACCCACAAAACCTGGTCATCACTCCTGTTTTCAAACCAAACACATGCTATGGTTTAATCGTCAAGAGACCTTGAATGGAGGACCTTTGAACGGCCCAGCTTGGAAAAGTTCCTTTTCGGTCTCTCACTTTTGGCAAGATTCTAGCAGTGGTAGTTCCCCGAAAAAGGAACTTTCCCAAGTTCTCCTTAAGAGAATCACCAAGCTCAGTGGCCATTTCTGCACTAGGCTGCCATAGCGCTATGAGTCCGCTTTCAACATCCTCTCGAATCCTGGCCATTTCCGCACTAGCCTGTTATAGCGCGATGGTTCCACTTTCAACATCCTCTGGAATCCTCCGGTTTGCATTTGCAAACCCCAGGATTCCAGAGGATGTTGAAAGTGGGATCATCGCGCGATAACAGGCTAGTGCGGACTGGGCTTTGCAGTTTAGTGAAGGGCTTTTGAAATGGCCAGTATGTAAAGCTCAGTGGCCATTTCTGCACTAGACTGTTATAGCGCTTTGAGACCCCCCCTCCCAAATGCAAACCCCAGGATTCCAGAGGATGTTGAAAGTGGGATCATCGCGCCAGAACAGTCTCGTCGGGAAACGGCCAGTGTCTAAAAGGGAAAACTGAGCCCAAAGGAAGCGAGGGGTGGAAAAACACCCCTGCCTCCCCAACGATGCTGAGGCTTTTGGAGGAGCGGGCTGAAGCTGGGGAGCCAGTTGCAGCCCTCAAGCTGCAAGGGGGAGACCTGGAGGGACCCCGGACCCCCTGCCTACCCTGGGGGGGCCCTCTCCCATAACTCCGCCCAGACGGCGGGGGAGGAGGCAGGTCCTGCCCAGGCGACCTCTTGGCACGGGGTGGCTAGAGGGCGCCCCGGGGTGGCCGGGGGCTCGGGGGCTTCCCTTCTCCGCCTCACCTGCGCCTTCTCCGGGTACCGACAGGTCGCGATGATCAGCTCCGGGGACGGGGAGGCGCCCAGCAGCCCCCGGACCAGCCCCAAACCGATCCCCCGGCTGCAGCCAGTGATGAGCAACGATCGACACCGCGGCGCCGTCTCGGCCATGGCCAGCGAGCCCCTCCGCCACCTGGCACTCCGCCTCCTCCCGGGAAGGGAGCCGCCGGCGCGCCGCTTTTAAAGGGTCTTGCGGAGCCCCGCCCCCGGCTGGTGCGAGGCCACGCCCCTTCGGCCACGCCCCTCCGCCAAGACCCCTCCCTCCCCTGGGAAGGAGTGGGGGAGAGAGAGAGAGAGAGAGGGGTAAAGCCGGTTTCTTCTTTGCTGCGCGTATGATGGGCGCTCTGTGCAGGGGTGGCCGTGGTCACTAAAGCCGCCTCTGCACTAGACTGTTATAGCGCTATGATTCCACTTTCAACATCCTGTGGAATCTGGGCGTTGCAATTTAGGGAGGGGCCTTTGAATGGGCCAGTATCTAAAGCTCAGTGGCCATTTTTGCACTGGACTTATAGCGCCGTGAGCATCCAGGTGGGATCCAAACTGATACGGTTGGAAATCAGGTTAGTGAAGTAAAAATGTCCCCTCTTTTAACGGGGCTCTGCCACAGCACAACCCGTTCAGGATGCATCATAATTCCCTTTGATCAGCAGTGTTTGGAGCTTGAGTGCCAATCCTTACTGCAGTTCCAGACACGTGTTTTCAGAAAAGAGGACAGATTTGCATGAAATGTATATATATATATATGCCAAGATATGTATGGTCACAAAAAAACAAACAAAATAATTGCATTGTGTTTTTTTAAAAATCACAGAGGGGAAGACCGGTTAGATGGGCTGCATCTGTTCTCAGGCTGTTGCTGCACTAGGCTATTATAGTACTATTATTCCACTTTCAACATTCTATGGAATCCTGGGGTCTTTTGAGGCCCCTCCCTAAATTGCAAACCCCAGGATTCCATAGGATGTTGAAAGTGGAATAATAGCACCAGAACAGTCTAGTGCGGAAAGCCCAGGCTTCTCCCCCGGTGGCTTATTTTTGTTTTTAGGGTGGGATGGAAAAGATTTGGGATACTTTGCTCCCCTCCTTGTTCCTCCTGATTCGACCTTTCTCACAGTCACATTCACACGTGCACTGGAGACACGGATCTTTGCTGAAGAGAGAGACAAACCCCGGGGATGAGAGGACCAGCGACACAAAACATTCACATCTCATTTGGGGAAGCGAGGGCTGCTTTCACCTCCAAGCCCTATCTAATCAAAAGTAAAGGGGTTCAGTGGGACTCATGGGCTGCTTTCACCTCCAAGCCCTATCTAATCAGAAGTAAAGGGGTTCAGTGGGACTCATGGGCTGCTTTCACCTCCAAGCCCTATCTAATCAAAAGTAAAGGGGTTCAGTGGGACTCATGGGCTGCTTTCACCTCCAAGCCCTATCTAATCAGAAGTAAAGAGGTTCAGTGGGACTCATGGGCTGCTTTCACCTCCAAGCCCTATCTAATCAAAAGTAAAGGGGTTCAGTGGGACTCATGGGCTGCTTTCACCTCCAAGCCCTATCTAATCAAAAGTAAAGGGGTTCAGTGGGACTCATGGGCTGCTTTCTCCTCCAAGCCCTATCTAATCAGAAGTAAAGGGGTTCAGTGGGACTCATGGGCTGCTTTCTCCTCCAAGCCCTATCTAATCAAAAGTAAAGGGGTTCAGTGGGACTCATGGGCTGCTTTCACCTCCAAGCCCTATCTAATCAGAAGTAAAGGGGTTCAGTGGGACTCATGGGCTGCTTTCACCTCCAAGCCCTATCTAATCAAAAGTAAAGGGGTTCAGTGGGACTCATGGGCTGCTTTCACCTCCAAGCCCTATCTAATCAAAAGTAAAGGGGTTCAGTGGGACTCATGGGCTGCTTTCTCCTCCAAGCCCTATCTAATCAGAAGTAAAGGGGTTCAGTGGGACTCATGGGCTGCTTTCTCCTCCAAGCCCTATCTAATCAGAAGTAAAAGGGTTCAGTAGGACTCATGGGCTGCTTTCACCTCCAAGCCCTATCTAATCAAAAGTAAAGGGGTTCAGTGGGACTCATGGGCTGCTTTCTCCTCCAAGCCCTATCTAAACAGAAGTAAAGGGGTTCAGTAGGACTCATGGGCTGCTTTCACCTCCAAGCCCTATCTAATCAGAAGTAAAAGGGTTCAGTAGGACTCATGGGCTGCTTTCACCTCCAAGCCCTATCTAAAGGGGTTCAGTGGGACTCATGGGCTGCTTTCTCCTCCAAGCCCTATCTAATCAGAAGTAAAAGGGTTCAGTGGGACTTATGGGCTGCTTTCTCTTCCATGTCCTATCTAATCAGAAGTAAAGGGGTTCAGTAGGACTCATGGGCTGCTTTCTCCTCCAAGCCCTATCTAATCAAAAGTAAAGGGGTTCAGTGGGACTCATGGGCTGCTTTCTCCTCCAAGCCCTATCTAATCAGAAATAAAGGGGTTCAGTGGGACTCATGGGCTGCTTTCTCCTCCAAGCCCTATCTAATCAGAAGTAAAGGGGTTCAGTGGGACTCATGGGCTGCTTTCTCCTCCAAGTCCTATCTAATCAGAAGTAAAGGGGTTCCGTAGGACTCATGGGCTGCTTTCTCCTCCAAGCCCTATCTAATCAGAAGTAAAGGAGTTCCGTAGGACTCATGGGCTGCTTTCTCCTCCAAGCCCTATCTAATCAGAAGTAAAGGGGTTCTGTAGGACTCATGGGCTGCTTTCACCTCCAAGCCCTATCTAATCAGAAGTAAAGGGGTTCTGTAGGACTCATGGGCTGCTTTCACCTCCAAGCCCTATCTAATCAGAAGTAAAGGGGTTCAGTAGGACTCATGGGCTGCTTTATCCTCCAAGCCCTATCTAATCAGAAGTAAAGGGGTTCAGTAGGACTTATTTTCAGAGGAGCCAAGGACACAGTTGCAGCCCTGCGGTTGCTTGTGAGATAACAACCCTCGGGAAAAATAAACTACAAATTGTTTCTTCTTTTATAATCTTTATTACTTTGAAATATACAAACACACACTTATAAAATTTTACACAACAACTAAACAACTATAAACAACTAAAGATAAAGAAAAAACAAAAGAGAAGACACTCACCCAAACTACGAATTGTTTTAAAGAAAAAAAACAGGAGGAAAAGACATGTTTCCAAAAAGAATAGCTGAAGGTAAAGCTAAAATTAGTGTTTTTTTAAAAACAAGATAGCCTTTGTCTCCACTGTATTTACAAACCGAAAAGGAATTTTACGTCTATCAAGATCCTTCCTCGGACTATGAAAAAAAATTAAATGAAAATAGTGATCTGAAAAATAATGATTTCCAAACCACGAACAAGTCCGAGTGCATACTTGGAAAGTAAAAGGGAAACCTTTTTGAAGCGTACTGCCCCCTATCAGTAAGCAATTCGGTTTCAATACCATTTCAGTGAGATCTGGTCTTTCTCTGAATTTTATTGTCTTTTTGTTAATTCGTTCCCCCTCTCTCTGTGTGTCTGGAAAATTGAATTTCTTTTTTAAAAAATAGATGCACCTTGTAACAATTGCAGCTTTCTACAGTTGGCCCTCTGCATTTGCAGGTTTAACTGTCATTGATTTGCTTATTTGTGAGTTTCTCCAACCTCTGCCCCCAACGTCAGGCACTTTTTTTTCAGGGGAACCTTCCCCCGTGGTGGCTCTTATCCCACCACTGGTCCTCCTCGTCCTTCACCAGCAGCTGCCTGGCCACCTAAGGATGAATCGCAGCCCAAGTTTGCAGCACCAGAAACCCTCTCCTGATGCCCGGCACACCCCCCCCCCAAGGAGGAGATGGGTGAGAGAAAGTATAGGGCCACCATCATTTCCCCACCCCCTTTCCCTGACTTAGTTTGAACCCTGGGTGCCGTTTTCCCCACCATGCCTCAGCCCCCTTCCCACAGACACCATCACACATTTTCATATTTGTGGGCTTTCTGCTTTTGCAACCCAGCAAATGTGGAAGGCAGACAGTATTTCCCTCCTCCTCTTGTCATTTCCAAAGCTGTTCTTCACAATGTTTGATTTTGCCTTAAATGACACAGAGGACAAGATGCCTTCATTATAACCAAAAGAGGAAAGTTTTCAAAATCCATTTATTAGGTTTATACCTTGCCTTTCTTCCAAAAAAGATGCCTGAAGGCAGCTAGTGATCAAGGGAGTTTTTTTTAAAAAATGTACAGGTTTAGAACATGAAACTGATAAAGGAAAAAGTCCTCAAAAGCAGTTTAAAAATAACTAAAAGCAAAACAAAAGGCCACAACTCAGCCAAACCACAAAGGGTCTGCCCAAAAATGGTTTATAAAAACAAAAACAAAAAAATAATGTGAATATCACAAACCTTCAACAAACCATAAAGATAAATCCACATCGCTATGTGAAAACAGTTTACAAGGGTTGGAAGATCTTAACATGGAAACAAAAGAAAGTTTATCACTAAAAGAGTTGATTAAAAAAAAATCTTCAAATTTCATGTAATCAGGCCTCTTCAGAAGGCCCTGCGGGATGTTAATGGCCCCAAAATGGCTTTGGCCCCCAAGGCAGAAAGCCCCACAATCAACCTAAGCTTGTGTGAAGAATGCCACAAGAGTAATTGTGTGCTTCCAGGAACTCCCAATTCTTCTGCCTCGTTTAAACCTTCATTAACCTGACTGGATGTCTTGTACTCTGGAATATGATAAACACAAACATGCAAATGATGAATACAAAGCAAAATGCTTACAGACACACACAATGTGTTTTCAATAAAATAAAAAATCAACACTTTGCAAAATTTTAATACTACCATCATCATCATTATCATTATTATTATTAAAGCAATTTAGCCTTGTTTTTCCATAAAGATAATGGTCTAAATTCTATTATTAGGGGAATAACAGGGTGTTTGGACCAAAAAAACCCTGAAATATTAAAATAAAATTCTATGGTCTTTCCTATACATGTATTTCAACTTTGTACCTGCACGGTCTGAATGGTTTGTTTGAGCTTCATAGCAACCCTGTTGGGTACTGCACCTCAGTTTTTTAATGGATTTTCATGCAAAAGATAACTTTGAATATTATATAACATTTTAAAATTCAATAAAAATAAAGCTAATACACCAGTAAAGAAGGTGAGAAATGCCAATGAACATGAATGAACCTGCTGTACATTGAGTCTGATCTCTATATGGTGTTTGACTACAACATCTATCATCCCTATCCAGCATGGCCATACATAAGGCAGGCTCATTCATCAGGGGAAATAGAGTAAAAGCAATTTTTTTAAAAAAAATGCATGCTTGCTATATATCTACAATATGCTTACCATCTTCCTTAGAAATTGTGACGCAATATGCTTACCATCTTCCTTAGAAATTGTGAAACTGGCTAAAAGAACAAAGTCCGTGATTCACAAAGAGCAAGCTGGCTGTAGAAAGGGGAGAAGTTCAATAAACTGGTGATTTATATTGGAGGTGACGTAAAGCCATATTGATATGCAGCCATTGATGGTCTTTTTGTTGTTGCACCTGTTGTTGTGGGGTGCCTCCAAGTCGTTTCCAACTTATGGTGATTGTAAGGCAAACTTATCATGGGGTTTTCTGCGTCCTACACAAGACCAGAGGCTACCATCAGGACAGAATGTGGAGAAATGGAATGGTTTCCAATTGGGAAAAGCTACATTTTTATCACCCTATCTACATAATTTGTATGCTGATGTATAATATGCAAAAGCTGGATTAAGACTCTTGAGGAAGATGTTCCTTCCTCCAATTTTCACATCAACAATTTAAGATAGACAAATAATATCATACCACTATCAGAGAAGCCTTGGAATGACTACTGAAGAAAGTAAAGGGAAAATGCAAAGGCAGCTTTGGAGCTGAACATTTAAGAAAAAGATTATGAACACGGATGATTCATAAGACATTGAGATAGTGAAAGATTTCCTGTACCTTGGCTCAGTCATTAATCAAAATGGAGACTGCAGTCAAGAAATCAGAAGAAGGCTAGGACTTGGAACTAGTTCCAGTTCCTAGCACATTTAATCTTTGTTGGTTTGCTTGTAATATCTCTGGTCTGTTTTGTGTATCATTCACTAAAGCATGAATAAAACTACCACTATCTAGAAGAAAATGTCTTTTATCATTTACACCTCGATGATCAGTTATCTGAAATGTTTGATTATTATTACGAGGATTTATACTGTTGTTAAACCTTTGCTTATACCTTTCATTTGATCTTTCATCGCTTGATTTAAAGTTTTCATGACCATTGGGGTGTCTTTGTCTACTAAAAGGTGTTCTTCCTGGGGAAACATTTACTCCTCTGGGCTTCTGATTTTCTACAGCTTTAACCCTACAGTATTTGGCAATATGCTCCACCCTTGAACATATGTAACATTTCCTGTCTTTATAGTCAGGTCTTGTCCTCAACGCTGACATTTTCTCAGGCATGTTGTCCACTGTCCTTTTAAGTCCAGAGTCTCTTAAATAAGCGATTGTATAATCAGTAACAACTTCTGCAAGACACTCAAGCATTGCCTTTTGTTTTGCAAAAGAAGGTGGTAAACTAAGCAAAATGCAGGTGTGAAACTCTGGCCATTTCCGCACTAGCCTGTTATAGCGCTGGCCCCTCCCAAAACTGCAAACCCCAGGATTCCAGAGGATGTTGAAAGTGGAATCATCGCGCTATAACAGGCTAGTGCGGAAATGGCCTCAGAGTCAGATATCTCTGCTCCTGCAGATTGACGCTCTGTCAGGATTCTTAACATTTTATCTACATGCATATCTATGCTAGTTCCTTCTTTCATCCTCTTACTGCATAGTTTCTCTTTCAGAAATACCACGTTCTTATTTGATCTGTTGAAATACTTTTTCTTAAGGGCACTATATAATTTTTAGCTGTCTTGTACTTAATTACGAAAGGGCTCTCATAGTCTTCTATACAGGAATATATCACCATTAAAGTTTTTGCTTTCTTCATTTTATATTCATGCTGTTCTGACTGATTTTCAAGCATGTCTTGATCTATAACATTCAAACAACCTTGTACTTGTAGGGAAACTCTCAATCTCACATCCCACATCTGAAAATTCTCCCTGTTTAACTTTGGGATTACAAATTAGCAATTGTTAGTACTTGCACCCTGTTGGAAAGTAGTGTACTAACTATAGGTGAATTAGGTGAGGTTACAGACATTTTAAACTTGTCTATATAAGCTTTCAATTTTAAAACTTTGTCACAAAAAAATCCTGCTAGATAAGAATTACTTTATTACTGAAAAGAATTTCTTGCCATGAAAAATTAATTGCTCAGTTCAATAATTAGGGCCAAAAGGCAAATGCAACACATATTTAAAAAAAAATCATCTGGTTCATTGTGCAAAAACTCCAAAAAGAAAAAATAAGAAAAATTCCAAACCTCAAAAAAAACCTCACTCTTTCTTTTTTCATCTGTTCAAAACAACCATTTAGGCAACCATCCTCTGCTACCAAAATTTGGAGTAAATAAAAGGAAATTCAGAAGACAAAATAGGAAAAAAGAAATAGTTTTTTATATATTCTAGCTAAAAGATAAAAATAGCATATAAGTTCTTAATATACAAAAGGTTAAAAGAGAACATGAGCAAGTTAAAATACAAAATATATCAGAAATGATAATACAATATCACAATGAAGCAGGACATAATACAAACTGCAGCAACAGCAAATCAGGAAGTGAAGTTCACTAAGAGAATGCTACTCTTACAGAGCCTTTACAACTGCATCCAATAACAGTAGCAGGTGAAGATCCTCTATAACACCAATAGACCAATTAACCCTATAATGACTAAAGTTGTAAGTCTTGTCAGTTCCAACAGCTATGACGGAACTAAACAAGATCCTCAAGTGTAAAGACATATTATTGAATACCAAAGTCAGGATTGTCCAGGCCACTGTATTTCTGGTTTCTTTGTATGGTCATGGAGCTGGACAATGAAGAAAATCAATAGGGAGTGAATCAGTTCCTTTGAAATGTGCTGGAAAAGAGTTCTATGGGTATCCTGGACTGCTTAAAAAAACCCAATAAATGGGCCCTAGAGCAATTCAGGCCTGAACCCCTAGAAGCCAAGATAAGTAAACTGAGACTGTCATACATTGGACATGTCACAAGAAAACATGATTCAGTAGAAAAAACAATCACGCTTGGTAAGGTAGAAGCAATAGGAAAAGAGGAAGACTGCATTACAGGTAGATGGTCTCAATTAGGGAAGACACATCCCTGAATATGCAAGACCTCAGCAGGTTGGTTAAAGATAGAAGGACTTGGACGTCTCCCATCCATAGAATTGCCATAAATTGAAGTTAACTTGACAACAATTAACAACAAATCAGATGTTATTTTAACTATTTTAACTTGCATCATAAGCTGCTTTGGGTTCCATATTGGAAGAAAGACAGGATATAAATCAAATAAATAAATAAATAAATATTCAATGGGTGTACCCTAATTGGATTCAGGCTGTTATTTTCAGACCTGGGCTCCTCCTGCTTCACATTCATACTCTAAGACCTTTAAGTTGTAGGCAATGCTTTTTGCTTATCTCAGCAAGAAACACTTGGGCATCCTTTCAATAGACAAAAAAGAATATGTCTCTCTGGCTGCATTAAGGTCAAAGATCTTGTACATCAGTTATTGTTCTCTGCCCTGTATGCAGGAGAACCTTTCTAGCATATATTCTCCTGGATTACTCAGAAAAAAATTCTACAGCATATAGCAGTGGAATTATTGGAAGACAGCCAACATTTTATCAGCTCTCTGGTAGTTTGCTGTAGCTGCCAAAGAAGTTATGAACAGTCAGCCCTCCACATTAGTGGGTTTCACTTTTGCAGATTTGATTATTCACGGATTATTTGTTTTTACCTCTGCTGCCTCCCTGTGCCATTTTTAAGAGGGACTGCAAGCCTTGTGAGACTGAGAAACTGTGAATGAGGCTTGTAAGTCCCTCTTAAAAATGATGTGGGGCAGCAGTGGAGGTGGCAGTCAGCCCCACCAGCCCCCCACTTCTGCCTTGTGAAGGACCCCTGAGGCCTCAAGGGAATCCATGGTAGGTTGAATATGATTATACTTTTTTTTGGTGTGTTAAATATAGCTTGGGAGGGCCTAGAGTTATTCATGTTTTTTTCCACTTTCACAGGAGTCCTGTGCCCCTAACCCTAGCGAATGTGGAAGGATGACTGTACTTATTTTATTTAAAATGTTGATAGTTAATTTTAAAAGATTGCCAATATATCCGCTGTCAAAGGCTGGAATTTTATTTTGAATATTTTTGGATTACATGTTACCCTGTTTACTGGAGGTCCTGGGAGGGATACCTAAATAACCTTACAATTACACAAGATGGGGAAATTAGTCAAGAGCGCTGGTTGGCACTACAAGAGGCAGGGTAACGCAGCAGAATCTTCTAACCCAATGTTTACAGGGTCAGGCCAAGTCAAGAAGCAAACTGTGTTGGAAATAATGAATGGTCTTTATTAAATACAGGCACACAATGTAAGCAACACACGCACACAGATAACTAAGGAAAATAAAGGTTTGAGTTGGATAGCGGGATTTTCAGGGGGATAGTTGATTCGGGTGATACGAAACCTGTTCCTGAAGCCCGGAAAGAAGATAGAGAGCGATGCTGGGGTTCGATGTATCTCAGCACGTGGAGCTGAGGGGAAGCTCGCCAAGCAAAGTGGCAGCAAGGCAGTCTGGAACTCGGGAGCGATCCAAGGATGGTCTTGGAATCAGGGGTTTTTATAGGGAGAAGTGTGACTGCAGGCTATGACTTACTTGGGGAGAACAATGCGTTTTAGGAGCGGGACAAAGCTTTGGAAAGGTCAGAATTTAGCATGATTGAGTTAAGTCCGAATTGACAAAGAGGTGGACAGTATGGAAATGCTCAGTGCTTGGCAGTTGAGTATTCAGCTTGCCAGGCTGCCTGCGCGGGGCAGGGAGTCCTTTGTAAACAGCATGCATACATAATGAAGATGTCTGCAGAGAGGTCCCCTAAAGCGGCGATCTGGCTATTTCTGGCCTGCCTGGGTGGAGAATGGAATGTTCAACACTTAGTGGCCGCGCCTAGTTCTGTGCTTCGTGCAGGCACCTCACAAATACGTGGAGAGGGGTGGTAGAAGAGAGCCAAATTATTGATATCAAAATGATATCTAGGGGTATCTCCAAGAAGGCCTAAACTGCAGTAACAATCATCTCTCTGTACCCCCACTGAACAAAGCCAATGGACAATGGATTTTGAGAAATGTGGTTTTTAAAAGAGTAATGTTTCCAAGCTCAGTAACTATATGGACAGTTTGTTACCATTTCAAAGTAATTCAAAACCAGATTGCATTTTTTATTTCATTTGACTATACTATGTGTTATTTCTGTGACACCGCTAGATCACAATGGACTTTGGCTAAAGGCAATAACCCACGGAAAATAAAAGCACAAATCAGTGTCAGTACAGAACCAATTAGGTAATCAGAGAGACAACATTATCTAGTGGTTTGAGCACTGGACTACCCCTCGAGACAAGGGTTTGATTCCCCACTTGGCCACAGAAACCACCAGGTGACCTTGGGTGCAGCACACACCAGAAAACCCCGTGATAGGTTTGCCTTATGGTTGCCATGAGTTGGAAATGACTTGAAGGCACACAACAATTAGGTAGTCTGTCCTGAAATAAAGCAGTTCCTGCCTCACAAATGTGTTGGTTCCAAACGTACAGGAGTAGATCTCTGGACAGGAGGCTTTCAAGTCAGATCTTTTACTTCTGTGGAGGGGCAACTTAACACTCCTTAGACCTCTACAGAAGACAGGTTCAGACCTTTTTCAAGAGTGGTCTTTGGCAGATTCCGGGGGGGAAAGAATCGTTGGGAGTGGTGGTGCAGAGAGAGATGAGGGAAGGCATCAGAGGAGAGAAGGAAATAAGAAAGAAGGAGAAGCGAGATAGCAGAGATAAGGAGGTGGAAAAGAGAGACAGAAGAGAGTGGCAGAGGGAGAGAAGGGGAAAGGAAGAGAGAAGGGGTGGCACAGAGAAGACCCAGAAAAGCAAATTAATAGTGGGGAGAAGGGGCAGCTCCATAGCATTGGGCCTGCCTCCTCTCACTGCCTGTACATGCCTCCCCCAGTAGATGATTTCCAGGGGACCATGGACCTTAGCACACCCATCTCCTCCCTCTTTAACTGGAGAGTGAAACTGGGATCTTCGACATGCGAAGTGTGTGCTCTGTCTGCGATCTCCAGATAAAGAGCTGACTCTTCACCTCACAGGCAGCCCCAAACCCCTTGGAGCAGGGCCAGCGGGGAGGGCATTTGGATTTCCTTTTCCTCATTGGCGTGCTTGTTGCAGGCCTACTTTCCCAGCACAGCCATGGTGACCTACTGACTCAGTTCCAGGCAACTTCCAATTTCATCAAGGGTCACCAGTCCAGGAAATTAGAATTGCCCCAGGGAGCAAACGGCTGACTGACTGACGGTCATTAAAACCCAGGTCAGGCCAACTTGCTGATAACTGCCTGGTTTCACACATTATGGCTTTGTGCTCCCATGTGGAAAGGGCAGTTTGCTTGCACGCATGCAGGCACACACCCAAGCCTGTAACCTTGCTTGTGAACACTTTCAGCCTGTGAAGGTGATATCATCCACAAATGAAACTGTGACTGTCAGGCTGGAATCTCAGAGTCATCTGGGAGCAATGCTAGGCTAAGCCTGAAGACTCCGTAACAGTGGGCAAGCACTAAGGCTCAGGGTTGAGAAAGTCTCCATTTCAAAGTAATTTGGTTCTTATTGCTTGAGAGAAATGAGATCTATTTTAGCTTCTACACTGGGTATACAGTATTAATAACATGTATTAGAAGCATATATATTAGCTTATATGTATAACACATATTTTAGATATATTTACACATATATTTCAGTATATTTTATATTTGAGCTTCTGTAATACACTAAGTCTAAGAAAACAGCTTCCTAAAATTGACAGCTGAACAAAAGAAGGCCTCTCAAGACCCTAGATCTTTAGGGTGGCTGGTGTGTTTCAGATAACAACACACCAGACAGGACAAGACCATCTATAAGGAGTAAACTGGTTGATAAAGAATATAAGAAACAGGTTGGCATTGTTTAGAAGTAGGGGTGGTTAGAAACTGTTGGGGTGATTATACCAAGGGGCATTTTGAAACTGCTAATGAGAATTAAGGATACATGAGCGAAATGCATGATCAGTGCGTGCACTCATACTGTACATATGAGGAAGGGGAAATGTAACTTCTTAGGTGATCCTGATAGGCTGTAACCTTTGGGGTCCTATCCAATGGGATCCCAGGGGAGGGAAAACCTGCGATGGGGACAGGGGATAAAATATGAGGAATTCAATACTGAGATGTGTCCTTCTCTCTGGGGAGCACCCACTTCTGCAGAAACGTACTTTTAACAAACATTAATGCTCCAGCCGATCCTGTGCTAAATTGTTTTATGAGTCTTTTCAACTATTTCTCACATTACTCATTAACAGGGCTTTCCCTGTAGCAGGGCCTTGATTGTGAAACTCCCTACCCGAGGAAGTTTTCACCCAGGCAGCTTGGGCCATTTCCGCACTAGCCTGTTATAGTGCAATTATTCCCCTTTCAACATCCTATGGAATCCTGGGGTTTCCTCAAAGGCCCCTCCCTAGACTGCAAACCCCAGGATGCCATAGATGTTGAAAAGGCAATAATCACACTATAACAGGCTAGTGCAGAAATGGCTTTGGTCTTGTATTTGTACTTCCAGCCACTGGTCCTCCTCAGCTTGCATGATGCAGGAAAGTAAAAGGTTACTCAGCAACTCACTTCAAAACTTAGAGGAATTCTGGCATACTGTGATATAGACTGCTAAATTTCAGACCGCCACGGCAAAGTTCAGGAAATTCAGTAACTTTGGCCATTTCCACACTAGAGTGTTATAGTGCTATTATTCCACTCACAACATCCTATGGAATCCTGGGGTTTGCAGTTTAGGGAGAAACCTCAAAGGAGCCTTTGAGGCCCCTCCCTAAACTGCAAACCCTAGGATTTGATAGGATGTTGTAAGTGGAATAATAGCACTATAACACTCTAGTGCAGAAATGGCCAAAGTTACTGAATTTCCTGAACTTTGCCGTGGCAGAAATGGCCCAAGATTAAGAGGGGAAAGAGGAACATTAGCATTGTAACAAAATGTTCCTAATGCTTAACTAGTGCACACTGATAAAATCAATTTCTCAAATATTACATGAGATTGGATGTGACATATAATAATCAGGAGGGGCGAAAGGGAAGGAAGGGAGAGAAAGAGGCCCATATAGTTTCAAGAAATAGATTGGATGAAAAGCCATGAATATACAGGTACAAAAATAATTGGGAAAGCTCAACATTTTCTGTATTTTTTTAAAACCCATCTGCTGGCACTGTCCCTTGCACTCTGGGGAGGAAAAACCTACCAATCTTCCAGAGCATTTAAGATAGGTGGGTGGCCATTCATGCTACTGAGTTTAGGGATGGGCTAGGAATTTTCCTCTATCAGAAATCAGTAAGATCTTTTTATATCCATGATCATGACTTGATTATCCCCCACTTCTAAATTTCTTGCTCCAAACTCTTGTGGTGTGTTGATTTCTTAAAAATGTATTTTACTTGTTTATGGGATATTTTACATCCCTTCTCATTTCAACGAATAAATCTTACAGCAGTTTACAACAGTAAAAACTAACAGAATACAATAAAGTAGGCAAAATTAACAAAGACCGCCTAGACAACCAGACAGTTGATGGTAGAAATGAGATTTTGTAAATGGATCCAAAGCAAAGAGACATTGACTTTGGGTGAGACTACTGGAAATTTACTCAGATGTAACAAAGACTTGCTGGTATGTTTCCACCCTCCTTGGCAATTTCTAGCAATTCATGAAGCTAATCTGTAATTACAGGTGGGAAGCTGGGATTGATGCTGTTGGCTTTCAATCTGGAAAAATTCCTTAAGGTGATCACTATTCTAACTAGACTGTCTAGAATGACAACAGAGAGTCATATTGTCCCTAAGTAAATAAGGAAATTATTTTATTCCCTGTGTTAACTTACTTCCGGGAGAAAGTCTCACTGGTTTATTAACTTCAGAATTCATTGGATAAAGAAAACAAGCTCTGTTGTAGTTTAAATTGTCTTTGAGTTGCAACTTCACTTAATCCCATCTGTCAGCACTTCAGACAGTTCGCTGGTGCCAGGCAGCTTTGCTGCGATTGTACCAAAGCACGTTGGTGCATCAGATATATGTTCCAGGAAAGCCTGGATGTGTACTGCTTGCACTGGGTGTGTCTGCCAGCACAGATGTTAATGTGTGCTGAAACTCAGTCTGGAAGAGGCAGAGCTGAGGATGGGATCATGCTGGGACACTGTTTTAATGCAGTCTAAGCGTTGAATTATGACCCTGGAGACTAGAGTTCAGTTCCCTGCTCAGATATGGAAACCCACTGGTTGATCTTGGGTATCTCAGCCCCATAAAACTCTGGGATAGGCTCGCCTTAGGGTCACCCTAAGTCAGAGTCCATTTCCGCACTAGAGTGTTATAGCGCTATGATTCCACTTGCAACATCCTATGGAATCCTGGGGTTTGAAGTTTCCGGCCCCTCCCGAAACTGCAAACCCCAGGATTCCATAGGATATTGCAAGTGGAATCATAGCACTATAAAAGTCCAGTGCGGAAATGGCCAGAAATGACTTGAAGGTACACAACAACAACAGCAGGGAGAGGGAACATCTTTTCCTTTGAGGAATGAATTCTATTGCAGAATTGTTCTTGGCAAAAGAACAGGGCTAAAATGCAATTATATTTTAGCTGTGTGCTGTTACTGCCAGTAGCTAAGCCTTGGGAGAGGCATATCATCTTTTCTGTTGGAGGAAAAATAAGATATGATTACTGGAAGCCACCCAGTTGTAGAGTTAATGTGGGAGGAGCAGTCGCCATCTGGGGAACTCTAGAGGCCCTGATTGGGACAAAACAGGGCCCAGTGCTCCCCATAACTCAGCGTCCATAACCGTGGCCAAACTCTCTTTAAAGAAATTTATTTATTTATTTATTTGACTGACTGATTGATTGATTGATTTTATGTCAAGCCCTTCTCCCCAAACTGGGACTTCCTGAGATTTCTAAGCCCAGTATTTTTGCTCACTTACCTGCATTAACTCTATGATTCAGGTGGGCATATCTTTAAATTGGGAAGTGAGGTAGTGGCCACCATCTCTTCCTTGAGGATGTTAAGCTGTTGACCTGTTTAGGGGTGAAAGGAAAGTCTGAAGCTGCACAACACATGCTATAGAGACATGGAATGTGAGAAGCATGAATTAGGGCATGCTAGACATAGCAGTACAAGAAATGGAACATATAACCATTGCAATGTTTGGAGTGAGCAAGCTAAAGTGGACAGGAGTGGGACAGTTTGAGTCAGATAATTACATAGTGTTTTACTCAGGAAATGGAAACCTAAGAAGAAATGAGGATGGCATTTATAGGGAGGAGAGATGTAGCAAAAGCAAGACTCAGGGGAAAACCCATCAATATAATCTTAATCCAAGCATATGCTACAACTACAGAGGAAAAAGAAGAAACTGAAAGATTATGTGCTGCAGTCTAGGAGGAAATTTATCACACACCAAAACAGGATTTCTTGTTAATCTTAGGGGATTGGAATGCAAAAATGGGAAATAAAGCATATAAATAAAGCAAAAATAAAGATTATAGGAATATTTGGCATAGGACCAATAAAGGAAACAGGAGAGCAACTGACTGAATGTTGTGAGGCCAACAGTTTGTTCATCGCAAACACATTCTTCAAACAATCAAAGAGGCAACTAAGTACATGGACATCAATTGATGACCAATATAGAAATCCAATAGACTACATAATTGAAAGCAGAAGATAGAGAAGCTCCATTCTCTCTGCAAAAAGGGGAAGACGGTGGCATAGATCATGAATAGCTGATAACAAAAATTAGAGGAAAACTAAAGGAGAACACTAAACCAGTCAGCATGCCATAATACAGCCTGAAGAATATTTCCATGGAGTTTAAAGATAATATAAAAAATGGATTTGCACTATTAAGCCTAATTGACTGGGAGCCAGAAGAACCCTGGTCTGAAGCTCGAGACATTGTCAGGGAGGAATACAAAAAGACACTATCTGCAGTTAAACAGAAAAAAAAGCCTCAGTGGATGACAGATGAAACTCTTCGAGCAGTTAAGAACAGAGAGAAGCAAAAGTAAAAGGGGACAGAAATAAGAGTCAGAACCCTGAATACAGCCACTCAGCTACTTGTATGCAGGGTCCTCCAGAAGAGACGGGTCGTCTGGCTTGGCCCTGGGAAGCAGGAACAACAAAATCAAGCTCTTTAAAGACAACATGGATTTCTCAAATATAAGACATGCCAGACTAATCTTACCTCTTTTTATGATAGAGTTACTAGCTTGATAGATGAAGGGAATGCTGTGGATGTAGCATATCTCAATTTCAGTAAGGCCTTTGACAAAGTTCCCCATGAAATTCTTGCAACGATGCTAGCAAAATGTGGGCTGGACAGGGCTACTGTTAGTTGGATTTGTAATTGGTTGACCTACCAAATCCAAAGGGTGATCACAAATGGCTGCTTTTCATCCTGGAGAGACGTGACTAGCGGGGTGCCACAGGGTTCTGTCCTGGGCCCAGTGCTGTTCAATACTTTTATCAATGACTTGGATGAAGGAATAGAGAGCATGCTCATCAAATTTGCAGATGACACCAAATTGGGAGGGGTTGCTAATACGGCAGAGGACAGGATCAAAATTCAAAATGACCTGGATAGATTGGAGAGCTGGGCCAAAGCGAACAAAATGAAATTCAACAGAGAGAAGTGTAAGGTCCTACACTTAGGTAGAAAAAATGGAATACAGAAATATGGGATGGGGAACACGTGGCTGGATAGCAGTACGTGTGAAAGGGATCTAGGAGTCTTCACAGACCACAAGCTGAACATGAGTCAGCAGTGTGATGCGGCAGCCAAGAAAGCCAATGCAATTCTCGGCTGCATCAATAGGAGTATGGTGTCTAGATCGAGGGAGGTACTGGTACCACTCTACTCTGCTTTGGTTAGACCTCATCTTGAATTCTGTGTCCAGTTCTGGGCACCCCAATTCAAGAAGGACATGGTCAACCTGGAGCAAGTCCAGAGGAGGGCGACCTGGAAGCCATGGAAGCCATGCCCTATGAGGACAGACTTAGAGAGCTGGGTGTGTTTAGTCTGCAGAAGAGAAGGTTAAGAGGGGACATGATAGCCATGTTTAAATATTAGAAGGGATGCCATGTAGAGGAAGGAGAGGGCTTGTTTTCTGCTGCTCCAGAGACCAGGACAAGGAGCAATGGATTCAAGCTGCAGGAAAGGAGTTTCCACCTGAACCTCAGGAAGAACTTCCTGACAGTCAAGGCTGTCCGGCGGTGGAATGTGCTGCCTCGGAGTGTAGTGGAGTCTCCTTCCTTGGAGGTTTTTAAGCAGAGGCTGGATGGCCATCTGTTGGGAGTGCTTTGAGGATGTTCCTGCATGGCAGGGGGTTGGACTGGATGGCCCGTATGGTCTCTTCCAACTCTACATTTCTATGATTCTATGACAGGGAGAACCACAATAATAATCAATGCAGAGAAATAAAAGGTGACAACAAAAAGGAAGAGCAAGAGACCTCTTCCACAAGATCCATGAAATCAAAGGGAAATTAAAACCAAGAGTGAGAAAGGTCTATGACCAGCAGGAGAACACATTACATGACAAAGTACAAATAAAAAAGATGATGGAAACAATACACTGAAGAATTACACAAAAGAGGTGAAAAGATGACAAATCCATTCAAGGAACAACCGTTGGAAGATAAACCTACGATTGGTAGTTTGCACGATTGGCTTATGCAGATGGACCTTGCAGCATAGGACTTTTCTAAAGTTGAAGTTGCTCAACCTGGGGAAAACCCAATAATCCACTCAGGCTGACTGAAAGCCTTTTGTCTGTGCGGATGTGTTTAGCCTGAGGTCCCCTAGGGGAATGTGACTGGAGATTTTCCTGGCCTGACCTATTTTCGGTCATTCGACCTCTTTGTCTACGTACCCATTCGGGCAACCTCTCTGGCATTTATAGTCCCCAGGATAGGGTATGCCAGTGAACTAGCAATTCCCCCCCCCAAATGGACGATGAGTGTACAATATTGTACATTTTCCAATTAGACAACAGAAAAGTTTTAGAGCCAAATCTGGAGTGGGAACCTAACTTAACAAACAAAGGAGTTGACCAAGGCTACAGTAAGACTGCCATAAAGAGGTGGGGTGTTTACGAAGAAAGAAAATTGCTTTGTCATTGAAGGAAAGAAACTTACTATTTACACTGCTACTGTTTCTAATCACACTCACACCTACATAAACAGAAAGCAAAACACATCAATTGAGAAGCAGCAACAGATGGCTGGTAGAAAAGCAACCAGATTGAGCAATGAGGAAGCAGTAGTTCAATGTAAATGTCCAGAATAGCAATTCGGAGGCAGATGCTAATCGTTGCACACACACATCCCTTGTGTCCAAAAAGTTTTGGTAAGCGGCAACAAGTGTCCTAGCAGGGGCAGGAAGCCAAAGTCTGTCTGGGAGCAGCAGGAGTGTTCTGGTCAGCAGCAATTGGTGCGGGGAGGCAGAGTGTTGTGTCTTCCACCCACCCACCCATCACAGGAGATGGCTCTGTCACTGGTTCCAAACGCACTAGTGGCTGTGTCAGGTATTTGTGAAGGCCGTCAGATCTATTGCTCTGCAGCTATTTTCCACTGGCTCTGCTCCTGTTGTTGGCGCAGGACCTGTTTTTGGGTTGCAAACTAAACAAACTGATTAGTAGCAATGATGCAAATTTCAAACCAACCAGCGACAAGGGATCTGAAGAAGTGTACTTTGGAAAAATGGATTTTAATTGGGGACGGACATGCTTGGCGGCCTGGAAAGTGAAGCATCATCCTTGCAATGGGTGAATTTTCTATAACAGCCAGAAAATGTTCGATAGAATGGATGTTTTATGCCGAGAGTTGGTCACTATAAGGTATCTTTACTGCAACCAATACCTGGATGGTGGCACGTGTGAGACAGGCAGTGCTTCTGGACATAGATCAGGCCTGCAGATGCCAGGGGTCAAGTGGACCAACCTGGTATTTTTTCAGCATCTCCATGGGTTCTGAGTACTACTGCCCCTTCAGCATTTCCATGTATTGCATGCACCTATAGGTAATGGAATGGCGGTGCTGACTCTGTCTTGGCCCTGATCAGACTCAACTCTGGCTTTGAGCTCCTTGCTCTGGAGAGTGGGAGCTACCTTTTCCAGTTGCAAAGAAAGAAATACAATTCCAAGGAAGTCTGGGCCATGCAGGCTCTCGGTCGAGCTGGGCTAGAGCTCGCCAGCACCAAGATGTCTACAGGGGTGGAGTGAATTGCAGTCTTTTCCTAATTTTTGGCCAGCAAATCCTTGCACTGCCTTAAGGGCATATGCAAATTCTTCCCAACATTCACACAAACAAAACTAATAATTCTAATTCTAATTCTAATTACTTAGAGGGTTTCTAATTACTTAGAGGGCTATTTACAATAGGGGAAATGAGGGAGTGTCTCTCCTCACTTACCCTTCAACGATGATCTAGGTCCAAGGCTTTATGTAGCACTTGCCATAACTTGAAAGCGGGGGTTGGGCAGCTGAGCTAGGTGGTTCCTAGGAGTTTGGCTTCCGCAGGGCAAATCAGTGCTCCAGAGTTGGGTCTGATCTGCCAGAGAGGCATCCCAAAGTCCTCTCCTGCTTGTCCCAGGGCGTCATTGCACACGGTCTCTCCAGCTCCGGAGGTCCCGACGCCATGGTTAGACCGCCACTCTCTGGGTATCAAGCCCAACTCTGGAGGCCCGATCTACCTCAGAGCACCTGGGGCTCTAACCCTAATTGAGCCCTGGGTTTTTAGCTGGTCCAGGCTTTGCCTGAGCCCTTAATCTCCCCAACAACCCTTCCCCTACTCACAATTAAAGAAAAGAATTAAAGCATGGGATTCCTTCCTAATTGTCCTGCCTGGAGCGGAAGAATCTGTTTTCTAGCCCAGTAGGCTAGAATAAAAAGACATATTGCTAGTATGATCTGGAAAACTAAGAGGACTACTAGAGGGTGCAGTGCCAAGTGCGCAATGGCTTTGCCAGTGGAGGACTATGCAAAGGCATCCCACCAAGATCCATGTGATACTTCTTTGATCTCTTTGGAAGTTCTAATGATTTGTTGGGCAGTATCGTTTACCGTGATTGCAATAGTATGCAGCCTATGTGAGACCTCTTCGACCTTTTTATTTAAGGTAGTTAGATTGCGAAGCCACATGGATAAATGTAACTCATCTTCTAAATGAAACCCTTCTAGCCCGGATGGCTGCAATATGTAAGCGGCTTCCAAAATGTAGTCTTTGATAGCCTCCTTCATAAAGAACTCCTGACCAAAACAACCCCTAACTTCCTCCCTCTGCCATGCCCAAAGTCCAGGATTTACTGTACTGTGTCTGTATAGCCACTCCATGCTTTGTGGGGAGCGGGTAGGATTGGAGAATCATCTGGCTATGCCCCGGTAGCCAGGCGTGAAATCATTACCACGGCACTGAGACCTCCAGAGCAGCCTCACAGATCTGAGTGCTGCTGATATCATAGAATCATAGAATCATAGAAATGTAGAGTTGGAAGAAACCACAGGGGCCATCCAGTCCAACCCCCTGCCATGCAGGAACACCCTCAAAGCACTCCCGACAGATGACCATCAAGCCTCTGCTTAAAAACCTCCAAGGAAGGAGACTCCACCACACTCCGAGGCAGCAGATTCCACTGCTGGACAGCTCTGACCATCAGGAAGTTCTTCCTGAGGTTCAGGTGGAATCTCCTTTTCTGCAGCTTGAATCCATTGCTCCTTGTCCTGGTCTCTGGAGCAACAGAAAACAAGCCCTCTCCTTCTTCTACATGGCATCCCTTCAAATATTTAAACATGGCTATCATGTCCCCTCTTAACCTTCTCTTCTGCAAACTAAACATCCCCAGCTCTCTAAGTCTATCCCATAGGGCATGGTTTCCAGGCCTCTCACCATTTTGGTCGCCCTCCTCTGGACTTGCTCCAGCTTGTCAATATCCCTCTTGAATTGGGGTGCCCAGAACTGGACGGGGTCTAACCAAAGCAGAGTAGAGTGGTACCAGTACCTCCCTCGATCTAGACACCATACTCCTATTGATGCAGCCGAGAATTGCATTGACTTTCTTGGCTGCCGCATCACACTGCTGACTCATGTTCAGCTTGTGGTCTATGAAGACTCCTAGATCCCTTTCACACGTACTGCTATCCAGCCACGTGTCCCCCATCCTATATTTCTGTATTCCATTCTTTCTACCTAAGTGTAGGACCTTACACTTCTCTCTGTTGAATTTCATTTTGTTCGCCTTGGCCCAGCTCTCCAATCTATCCAGGTCATTTTGAATTTTGATCCTGTCCTCCGGCATATTAGCAACCCCTCCCAATTTGGTATCATCTGCAAATTTGATGAGCATGCCCTCTATTCCTTCATCCAAGTCATTGATAAAAATGTTGAACAGCACTGGGCCCAGGACAGAACCCTGTGGCACCCCGCTAGTCACTTCTCTCCAGGATGAAAAGCAGCCATTTGTGATCACACTTTGGGTTCGGTCGGTCAACCAATTACAAATCCAACTAACGGTAGCCCTGTCCAGCCCACATTTTACTAGCTTCGTTGCAAGAATGTCATGGGGAACTTTGTCGAAGGCCTTACTGAAATCAAGATATGCTACATCCATAGCATTCCCTTCATCTATCAAGCTAGTAACTCTATCATAAAAAGAGATAAGATTAGTCTGGCATGACTTATTTTTGAGAAATCCATGTTGACTTCTCGTGATTACCGCGTTGCTTTCTAAATGATTAGAAACTGACTGCTTAATGATCTGCTCTAGGATCTTTCCGGGTACTGATGTCAGGCTGACTTTTTTATATTTTATATTTTATATATATATTAGATTTGGTTACAAGGACATAGCCAGGGGATTGCAGAGGCTGTACAGTGAGCCAGGGGTGGTAGGGATGGTGTATGGCTAAACCTAGCATAGGTCTCCATGCTAGAAGTGCTGTGGTACACAGAATCATATAGGATTGCAGCCAATGCACATCACCTTAGATCCTATATTGAGAGAAAGACAGGACATTGAACAAACAAATAAATAAGGGATGTAGTTAATAAGGGATGTTGTTGCTCCACCCCTTTCTGGGTGTCCGGTCCAGCTAATGCTTTCTCCTTCCAAGAAGCACTCAAGGTCTTCTGACATGCTGCCTAACAGGCACCGCCCCTCTGCCCATCAGGCTTCTGGGTGGATGTGTTACTGCTTTTCTTTTAAGAGATTATCTTGGTTAGCTATGGAAGCAGATGGATGGGATCCCCCCATCACTATTGCTTTGCTTTTTCGAGTGCCATGGTCTCCTTGGGCAGGGCATCACTCTTCTTTTAAATATATTTACGTATGTGCATGTATGTATGTATGTGTATGTGTGTATATATATATATGTATGTGTGTGTGTGTGTGTGTGTGTGTATATATATATATATTGGTGCATATATTAACAATTTATTATAAAATATACACAGGAATACAATGATGCATATAAAAAAATTATAAATTCTGGCAGTATTGATTGCTTTGAGAGGATCAGATGTTTACACGTGCATGCAGAAGAGGTTATCCTGATATATCTTTTCATGGACATAAATAAGTTCTTGAAAGACTCTCTAACTATTTTCATCATCCATAAATACACAAATCTCAAGTTTTGCTCGCTCTCTCTTCCCTCTAGTTAGGATATCTAGAGCGATAAACTTGATTGTGAGAGTTTGCCATCTGCCTCTGCTTCAGCATTTTTTATGTTTTATATTTCATATTGTGGCTTTGTTTTACCTTCTTATCTTAGGCACTATTTTGGAAAGTATCTTAGCACGTGAAACTTTATTTTTAAATGCAAGGGAAAACATGCTTGCTTGTTTGGAAAGCCAGGCCAGCAACACTGATAACGTTCCAGTTGGCGTTATTGTTTGGTGTAGGCCAAAGATAACTTTATTTTATTAATTTGTTTGTTTATTTTATTAAAATGTTGTTTTTCTGGTGAACAAAAGAGGCAGAGAATTAAGAGTTAAGAAAGAAGAAAAATAGTATATATATTATATCTATGTATCTATCTATCTATCTATCTATCTATCTATCAACTGTTGGAAACCTCAAATGCCCCAAAATCTGACAACTTGCTCTTTCAGTGTTTCCAAATTAAGAACAAGGTCCAGTAATTTGACTGAGGTTCTGCTCTTACATCAGTTCTTCTTGCCTACAGAGACTCGCTTGGGACTGCTCACTCATACATATGTGCTCCTTACAAAGCAAGCTGAAGGGACAAAATAAGGCACCACGCTGGCTGGGAGAGTTTGCAAGCGGCTTTCTTGATTGCACTGTACTGGTTTTGTATTTGTAAGTCTGTATGCCTTTGGGAGGGCTGTCTGTATGCCTTTGGGAGGGCTGTCTGGGGTATTTTCTTCCTGAAGATACGGGGAGGAATTTTGAAGAAAAGGGAAAAATACATGAAATACAGATTTCTATTTTTTTTTTTCCTGTTTAACCACTGTCTATTGTTGAAATAGCTCCAGAAACTAGGACATGGAGCAATAGATTCAAACTACAGGAAAAGACATTTCACGTAAACCCCAGGAAGAACTTCTTGACAGAGTCTTTCAACAGTGGCATGTGCTGCTTCAGTGATGGAGTCTCCTTCTTTGGAGCTTTTTAAGCAGAGGCTGGATGGCCATTCGCTGGGGGTGCTTTGAGTGTGTGGTCAGCATTGGCAGAATAGGGTTGGACTCAATGGCCGTTGTGGTCTCTTCCAATTCTATGTTTCTGTGATTCTACGATTCTAACAACTAACCAATGGTGAAAAGATGTCCAAAGTGCTCTGTTTCACCAAATGAAGGGAAAGATGAGAAAGTCCAGTCCCATTTAAAACAGCATAGAAAACAGCCATATCCTTAACAGATGTAAAAAAATATTGTTACAAGAAGAACAGGTTGCTTACCTGTAACTGTGGTTCTTCGAGTGGTCATCTGTGCCCTCACACATTAGGAGCTTTCGCGCCTGCGCGATAGTGTTCAGAAACTTCTAGAGCTTGTTCGCTTGGCGGGAACCCCTCCCCCACGCCGGTACTGTGCATGCTCCTCCCACCGAGCAACGGTCTCTCCTCAGTTCTGTCGTCTGCCGTAGAACCTACAGGGACCTGAGAAAGAGGGGATGGAAGGGCAGGTATGTGTGAGGGCACAGATGACCACTCGAAGAACCACAGTTACAGGTAAGCAACCTGTTCTTCTTCTTCGTGGTCTCTGTGCCTCACACATTAGGAGACTGTGTAGCTTACCGGTTGGATGGCGGGTCAGGTCCTAGAGTACGGAAGCCAGCACCTCACGTCCAAACTGAGCATCTCTGCGCGACCGGCAATCGAGCCTGTAGTGGCGGACGAAGGTCGATGGCTGGGACCAGGTCGCCACACGGCAGAGTTCGTGCAGGTCTACTCCTCGCAGGAGGGCCGAAGAAGTTGCCACAGCTCTGGTGGAGTGGGCTTGAAGAAGGGCTGGCAGAGGCTTCCTTGCGAGCTCATACGCCAGCTGTATAGTCTGTACCACCCACTTGGAGAAGTGTTGCGTGGACACCTTGTGGCCCTTCCGAAGCCGTCCGTAGCATACAAAGAGATGCGGTGTCTGTCGGAAGGGAGCAGTCCTGTCCTTGTAAAAGGCAAGGGCCCGACGCACATCCAGGGAGTGAAGGGACCGCTCCAGCGGTGTCGTCGGGTCCGGGAAGAAGGCAGGCAGGATGATGTCCTGGTTGAGATGGAAGCTGGACACCACCTTCGGCAGGAACGAGATATCAGGCCTGAGGACCACCTTGTCCCTGTGGAAGACCAGAAAGGGTTCATCCATTCAGAGAGCTGTTATCTCACCCGCTCGTCTTGCCGAGGTAACAGCCACAAGAAAAGCAGTTTTCAAGGTGAGCAGCCTGTCATCCGAGGTCGCCATTGGTTCAAAGGGCGGCTTCGTAAGCTGCGACATCACCAACGACAGGGACCACGGCGGTAGCGGTGGCGATACCGGTGGGTAGAGATGTTGTAATCCCTTCAGGAACCGCTTAACGGTATCGTGTCTGAAGAAGGCTGGTGCCGAGGATCGTGGCGGTTGGTATGCCACGATCGCGGAGAGGTACACCTTCAGGGACGGAAAGACCAGGCCCTGCTGTCGGAGGTGAAGGAGAAAGTGGAGGACGGTGGAGAGGTTGGCGGGCGATACCGGCTCACGCCTCTCTTCAGCGAAGGTCAGGAAATGTTGCCACTTGTATTGGTAGTTGCGACGGGTAGATTCTTTCCTGGCCGCGATGAGGACGTTACCGAGCACGGGATCGTCTAGTGCGATATCCTCCAGGCATGGAGGGCCAGGCGTGGCAGGTCCGGATGGAGGACTCGGCCGTTGGAGTGGGAGAGCAAGCCTGGTGTTGATGGTAGCTGGAGAAGGTCGCCTCGCGCGGCTCGTAGCAGGGGTGTGAACCAATGCTGCCTCGGCCAATATGGGGCCACCAGGATCGCGTCGGCTCGGTCGGCTAGGATCTTCGATATCGTCCGGCCGAGCAGCGGGAACGGCAGGAACACGTACAGGAGTTCCCCGGTCCACGGAAACTGGAAGGCATCCCCGATGGAAGCTCGATCGTGGCCTGCTCTCGAACAGAATCGGCTGCACTTCGCGTTTTCCCTGGTCGCGAAGAGGTCGATCGATGGTTTGCCCCAGCGGTCCCGAATCAGTCTGAACGCCTCTCCGGAGAGAGACCATTCGTGGTGGGATGAGGTGTCCCTGCTGAGGGCGTCTGCTGTAGTGTTCTCCTGCCCGGCCAGGTGAACAGCTACGGGATGTATCTATAGGCGAATGCACCAGTCCCAAAGGTCGAGGGCGATGTTGAGTAGGGTTGTAGAGTGAGTCCCTCCTTGTCTGTTGACGTAACAGACGGCAGTGGTGTTGTCCCTCAGGACTAGGACTGTACGCCCGGCGACAACGTGGCGGAACACTCGTAGTGCTTTCGAGATGGCGAGCAGCTCGAGGGCGTTGATGCGGAGAGCCTTCTCGTCACCGCTCCATCTGTCGCGGACTTTGAGATCGCCACAATGGGCACCCCATCCGTAGAGGGAGGCGTCGGTCATTACCGTCACCTTTGGTGTTGGCTGTCGGAAGGGCATCCTGGACAACAGGTTGTGTCATGAGTGCCACCATCGGAGGGATGAGCGGACTTCCTCTGGCAGCTGCAGTCGGATGCTCTGTTCATGTCGCAGGGGATCGAATATGCGGACGAACCAGTGTTGAAGAGGTCTTGCCCTCAGTCTTGCGAGATAAGTGACCGCGGTTGTCGAGGCCATGTAGCCCAGCAGTTGCTGGATCCTCCTTGCGAATAATGTGGAGGCCGCGTATGCATGAACGGCGGCTTGAATCAAGGTTTGTGCCCGAGTCTCTGGCAGGTACGCCCTGGCGGACATGGAGTCCAGAGTGGCACCGATGAAGTCCAACGTCCTCGCCGGCTCGAGGTGAGACTTCTTCGGGTTGACCTGTAGCACGAGATGGGTAAGGAGTGTCAAAGTCATGTGGACGTCGTGGTAAAGTCTTTGTTTGCAGGACGCCACCAACAGCCAATCGTCCAGGTAAGGGTAGACAGAGGCGCCCTTCGTCCGCAGGAACGATACTATCGGGGCCATGCATTTTGTGAAGACCCTGGGGGCAGTCGAGAGTCCGAACGGCAGCACCTTGTACTGGTAGCAGGTGTCGTCGACTGCGAAGCGGAGGTATCGTCTGTGCTGCGGGCGAATGGCGATGTGGAAGTAGGCGTCTCGGAGATCAATGGAGGAGAACCAGTCCCCTCAATGGAGAAAGGGCAAGATCGACGGTAGCGTGACCATTTTGAACTTCTTGGGGCGGATGTACTTGTTCACCCCTCTGAGGTCGAGAATTGGTCGAAGGGAACCGTCGGGTTTCGGTACCGTGAAGTACCGGGAGAAGAAGCCGGTAGCGCTGGCTTTCGACGGGAGCTGTTCGATTGCTCCTTTCTGGAGTAGGGACTGGATCTCTTCCAGGAGGACCGAGCTTGCCGGAGTGGAGTAGTAAACGCCTCGAGGAGGAATATCTTGAAACTCGATGGCGTAGCCAAGACGGACGATGGAAAGCACCCAAGAGTCCGTAGTGACATGTTGCCACTCCGACAGGTGTCGAGCTAAGGTCGGTCGGTCTCCAAGGGCTGGTGGAAGGCTGAAGAGAGGTTGTTGAGGCGGCCCGCGAAACAGGTCAAAACCTCGATTTAGTGTCTGAGGAGGACTTCTTGGACGAGGTTGGGCGCCGCCTGAAGGGACGTTTAGCTGACGACCCCGAGGAAGGTCTTGAGTGGCCAGACTGGGCAGATCGCTGGAACGACGAGGTCGACGACCTTCGCCATGACTGGCGATAACTAGAAGGCCTGCAGGTCTGTGAGGTTGGGTGAAGGCCGATCTTCTTCGCCGTCAACCTCGCCTTAACTAAGTTGTCCAACGCCTCGTCCGTCGAAGAGTTGAACAGGCCTTCACCGTCGAAGGGAAGATCTTCAATTCTCCTTCGGGTGTCCTCTTGAATGTCAGCTGGTCTTAACCACGTGTGGCGACGCAAGCCGATGGATCCTGCCATGACCCTGGATGCGACCTCCACAGCGTGTCGAGAGGAGACGATCTGCTGCCGAGAAATAGCCACTGCCTCGTTAAAAATCATGGTGGTAGCCTGGCAGATGTCCTCTGGCACCGATTCTATGGCCGGGGAGAGATGCTCAAGACCTTGCTCAGGTATGCCGCGAGGCAAGCCTGTGTGTTGGACAGCCGTATGTGTAGGGAGGCGGCAGAGTAGAACCTCCTTGCATAGGCATCCAACTTGCGGCCTTCCTTGTCCGGTGGGGTGGTATGTTGTCTGCCGCTCCCTTTCGTCTGTGCCGACTCGACGACCACAGAGTTTGGTACAGGGTGGTTGAAGAGATACCCGGCGTTATCCTTCTGCACCCTGTAGAGATGTTCAAGCCTCTGCGGTATCGGTTGCGCCGATGCCGGTTTGTCCCACGTGGACTTTACAATCTTCCCAATGCGAGGGAGAAGAGGCAACGGGGCGGTGGGGCCACCATGGAGAAGACCGGGTCGTCACCCTCCGGTTCTGCGTCCGCAATCTTGAGGCCTAAGGTGGTGGCCATCCGAAGCAGCATTGCGGAGAACTGCTGCACGTCCTCCGGTGCTGAATCGGGAACCGGTTCTCCAAACCCAAGAGGAGGAGACTCCTGCGAAGCAGCAACCGAAACCTCCGACTTGGCGCTGGAGTCATAGGACTCAGAGCTAGGTGAGTCTTCTCGCTGTTCCCGGTCTGGTTGCTTCCTCGAGGTCGCAGGTTGAGCCGTCTTGGTCTTGTCCGCGGTAGTAGCGGAGACCGTGGGGGCGTCCCGTTTATGCAGTGCGACCACCAACTTCACCTTCTTCGTGGTGACAGGTGTTGTCTGGCAGGCTGTTGTAGTCATAGCCTGCTTGGTCACCACGGACTCCACAGGGCGCGTTGCAGTGGACGTCACCCTGGGCGGCGGCGATACTGCGCGGTATTGAGGTGAAGGCTCCCTCGCTCTATGGTACCGTGGAGAGGGGGAGCGGCTGAAGGACCGTTCATCACGGCGACGATCAGCAGGCGAGCGGCTTCGGTATCTACGGTACCGACGCTCCTCTCTCTCTGGTGAGCGGGAGCGAGACCGACGGTGCTCTCGGTGAGGTGACCGGGACCTCCGGAAGGTCTCCCAGAGCCTTGGATCACGATGGTACCAATCCCGGTACGATGGAGAATGTGATCGGTAGGACGCCAGGCGCTTTCTCCACTCAGATTCCCTGACGTACCTAGCCACGTAGGATGCCGAGGTGTACCTGGAGGCAGAAGAGCGAGGTTGTCCCTCTTGCGTCTCCTGTGGAGGCGGCGATCTTTGCGGCAGCTCCGAGGAGCGTGACCGAGATCTAGCTGACAAGGAGCGGCATTCCGGGGATGTAGAGACACGCTGGGATGCCTTCTGCGGCAGGTCAGCCGACCTGCGACGGCTCGAAGGGCAATGGTGTTGTTCCTCCACCAGGGTTGGAGGTTCCTCCACCGGCGAGTCCGGGCGCTCTTGGGGAACGTCCTCGATCTCGTCGTCCGAGAGATCGGTGGGCTCGCCTCACCCTTTCGAAGGCTCAAGAGTTGGAGGAGGAGGAGGAAGACGAACTTCCCCAGCCGGGGAGCGCTTCTTCTCCTTCCTCTTCTTTTTCTTGTCCTTCTCCTTCTTCTCCTTTCCCTTGTCTCCGTCCAGAGCAGGGCGTTTCTTCTGAGGCGTTTCTGTAGCCGGAGCCTCAGCCTTCTTCGCCGTCGAGGACCCTTTCGCTGACTTGGCAGCCGCCGACAGCTTCGGGATCCTCGGTAGCTCTGCGATGGGCGTTCTGACGCCGGCACCGAGCCCGATGCCGACAAAGTAGACGGAATGGCAGCCGCCGATACCGTCGATGGTGTGGTCGCCTTCTTGTCAGCCATCTTGGATTGAGAGGTCTCCTCAATTGCCTTCAAAGACTGCTCCCAACAAAAAGATTTTAGTCTTGAAGACCTGTTCCAGAGAGTTTGGGCAGTAAACTCTCGGCAGCTTGGGCAAGTCCGGGTGTTGTGGGTCTCGCCCAAGCAGAAGAGATACTCCTTATGGCCGTCGGAAAGAGCGACCTTACGCCCACAAGAAACGCAGTTCTTAAACAGCGCGGACATAAGACGACCGAAGAAATTAGAAGAAAACGCGGAGAAGTCCGAATTTTACCAAGTCCGAGGGGAAGTCTGAGAGAGAGGTCGAGAGACAGTCCAAAAGATCCAAAAACCGAGAGGAAAAACAGCCAAGCAGAAGAAATAGCGAGGAACAAGCTAAAGAACCTTCTGTACGCGATGGCGGACGAAAAGAACTGAGGAGAGACCGTTGCTTGGCGGGAGGAGCACGCGCAGTACCGGCGTGGGGGAGGGGTTCCCGCCAAGCGAACAAGCTCTAGAAGTTTCCGAACGCTATCGCGCAGGCGCGAAAGCTCCTAATGTGTGAGGCACAGAGACCACGAAGAAGAATCTTGAGTTGCGGGATTTTTCTACCATGAAGTTGTTGTTCAATTTTACTTTAGTCTCAGATATGATCAGTGATAATTGTGAGATGGAAGTGGAAGGGAGGTAAGATAACATCATATCTAGATAATCAGGAGGATAATTTCACTCCAGAAAAAACTGAAAGTAATCAAGATGTCCTCTTAGCACCTACTAATTATCCCAATCATCTCAATCACCTGAATTGTCTGTACACTTGGAAGTGATGTTCAAACACTGTTTCTTGATAGGTCAGAGAACAGAGTACATTTTTACAACATTAAAGCAGAATCAAGACTCCCTATTAAATTTTGTATAGAAATAAAAAGCTTGGTAAAACATTGATCTAAGTCCAAAGTTAGCATCTCCTTCCATGATGATGAACTCTCTATAATGGAAAACAAAACCCATCTGCCTTCTATGCAAGGTGATTTGATTTTTCAGAGTGTTTGCATACTTCAAATGCACACTGATACCATATTATCATGTACAAGAAGAGTAAACTAGGGTAAATTTCCAGTCTTAAAGTAATGCATTTGATTACTTAATCAAATGCATTACTTTCTTGCATCTGGCCACTGTTTTATAGTGCTTTCCCTCCCACTTTCCTGCTATAATAGTTTATTTATTTGTATAATTTCTATCCCACTTTTCTTTTGGTACAGAGTAAAGCAAGGTACATCTACAACCTAATGAGTAAAAGACTTAAACCAATGAGAAGAATTAAGATATTAAAGCACAGAACTTAAAAACAGTATACTTTAAATTATTTTAAAAATCACATTTTAAACATTTAAACAACAAATGTTAAACATTTCAAAACATCACAATAGAAGAAGAAAAAAGCACAGCACTGAAAGTTCATTAAAAGACCATTTTGCATGGCAGGTTCGCCTCGCCCTTTGGAAGGCTGCAGAGTCGGAGGAGGAGTGGGAGGTTGAACGTCCCCAGCCGGGGAGCGCTTCTTCTCCTTCTTCTTCTCCTTCTCCTTGCCCTTGTCTCCATCCGGAGCAGGGCGCTTTTTAGTAGGCGTCTCCTTAACGGGAGCCTCAGCCTTCCTCGCCGTCGAGGATCCTTTTGCTGACTTGGCAGCCGCCGACAGCTTCGGGATCCTCGGTAATGCCGATATCGGCGTTCGTGCCGGTACCGAGCCCGATACCGACGAGGTGGACGGAACAGCAGCCGCCGATACCGTCGATGGCGTAGTCGTCTCCTAGTGTATGAAGGCACAGAGACCACGAAGAAGAACCACCAAATGCCTCTTCATATAAGATGTTTACCTACCAGCAGAAGAGAAAGGAGGGGAGGAGAACTACCTATCTTCCCAATGGAGAGAATTCCACAGCCTGCAATGGGAGTGAAACTGACATTTCCACACTAGCCTGTTATAGTGCTATGATTCCACTTGCAACATCCTATGGAATCCTGGGGTTTGCAGTTTCGGGAGGGGCTGGCGGGCCCCTCCCGAAACTGCAAACCCCAGGATTCCATAGGATGTTGCAGGTGGAATCATAGGGCTATAACAGGCTAGTGCGGAAATGGCCTGCAGAAAGCCCTTCTCTAAGGATCATAAAACTGGGACAGGCTTATATGGGGAGATAAAGTCTTTCAAATAGTCTTGACCTTAACTGACCTTAGCTGATTTATAGGTCCTAACCAGCACTGTCATGGCAAAGTGGAACTTCTGTGTTTAGACACAGTTTATCTCTGAATCCCACTTATTGAGAACAAACCGCAGAGGAAGTTTGGCTGCAAGCATGTTGGTGGTGATTATGAAACGCAGGAGACAGCACGAGGTGGATTTTTGACCTGATCCAGCAGGGCTCGTTCTTAGCAACACTTGGGCTTCCTCAGAAAGGGGAGTTACTCTTGTGAATATTAAAAAGAGCTTGGGAACTTGCATATAAAAGTACTTAGTTTTGCCATGATTTCTAAAAAAGGTATACTTTCCAACTGCACAAATTCCCTCTAACTAAAAAATACAGGGGGAAGCCAGCCAGACAGGAAACTCCTTGCTTATACACTGTACACATGGCAGTTTCTGCACCAGAATCAATTCATTTATGACTCTGTCCAGTGTGGTGTAGTGGTCTGAGTGTTGGACTATGACCCTGGACGTCAGGTTTCAATTCCTCACTCGGCCATGGAACCCCCCTAGGTGACCTTGGGCGCAACACACACTCTCAGCCCCAAAAAACCACACTATAAGTTCACTTTAGAGTCACCATATATCAGGAAACAATACTGGGTCTCGTAACCTTGTTACCTCCTCATTTTATTTTCATTTATTTCAAGCAGTTCTTTACAGGTAGCTGTGTTACCTGTAACTTGTTCCTCCCAAACTCTGTGCAGGAACAGGGGCATCCTCAAAAAAGGTGAACTTAGTCTTGCCTTGAGCACTGCAAAAGAGAACTGGTGAAGCATTCTTCCCATTTTTGTTTAGAATAGTAAGCCTAAAGGGCCTGAATCAGCTCCCAAAAAGTTTGAGAGAAAGAGTTCTGTGTTCTCCAGGGCTTGAAACAACAGCCAGGATAAAGCACTTAAAGCATTCCTTCAGATAATCTCTTTAGAAGCATTCAAAAGCCCAGCAATGGCTTCCCTGCAGGAATTCAGTTGGGTGTCTTCAGGAATCCTTTTACAGAGACTTGTCTAAACTATCTCCAGGGGAGAATTAGTACCTGGCACAGATAGATCTGGGTGCCTAAGGCCAGTTCTCAGAGTGCATAAACATTTCAAAGCACATGAGCATCACAGATATCTTTTTTTTGAGGAGGGGGAATATGCAACTATTTGGAAGGAAGCACATGAATGTTTCTGTAATCTGGCTGAAGCATCTGGGAGGGTGCTGATGGGGAAAGCCAGTGGCAGGATAGCACCCCAACACCTTCCTGGCAGGACAACCTGCAGCTTTTCCTTCAGATGTGGGTCCTCCAACATAGAATCATACAGCTGGAAGAGGTCACAAGGACCATCGATTCCAACCCTCTACCACAGAGAAATACATAACTGAAGAACTCCTGAAAAATGTCCATTTAAAGATCTCCAGAGACAATCTACTACTACTAGAAGAAAATCTAGTACTACTGGAAAGCAGTCTATTTCACTGTTGAACAGTTCTTACAGTAAAGACGTATGACATACTTTATCATTTTGAAACAGAATCTCTTTTCTTACAATTTGAATCCATTATGTTTGTGTTCTAGCCTCTGGAGAAGTAGAAAATTAGGTTGCAGCATCCCTTCAGATATTTAAAGATTGCTGCACATCATCTCACAGGCTTCTCAAAATAAATATAGCCAGCTCCCTAAGTTATTTCCCATAAGGCTTGGTTTCCAGGCTTTGGGTCATCTTGGTTGTCTTCTTCTGAAGATCTTTCAGCTTCTCGATATCCTATTCTTCTGATGTGGGCCTTTCTGGAGACAGAGATCACAACTTTTTTTTCATCATCAAATTTGTAATTGGTATGCTAGGAGCGTTAGGAATTTTGTGCAGTCTTGGCTGTGAGATGCTAATAGAAGAAAATGGGAGATAAAATGTCAGCATCTGTGAGGAAGTCATGAATGACCACACTGGTGTACCAGTACACCACACTAGCTCCCCTGTCTTTAAGGCCCTTTTCACATGTGCAGAGCCGAAACGGGGCGGCGCACACAGGGGCGGAGATTACCTGCGTGCGTTTTGCTCCGTCCCTGGGGGAGTGCGGCTCCGCCGCTCCACACGCCGCTGAATTTCGGCGGCGTTTGGCGGCACCCAAAATGGCGGCTGGCAGCTTCCGGCGGCGCTCCACCAATCAGGGCAGCGCGCCAGCCGGAAGCCCGCCCCCGAGCAGATCTGCAGAGACGCACTAATGTGTCTCTGCAGATTCACACCGGGAGCAGTGGCAGATTAGTGCAGGCGAGTTTCGTAAAAACCACCTGGGAAGGTGGTTTTTAAAAAACTCGCAGCGCCACCCTAGCGGCTGCACTAGAGCGGTTGGAGGTGTGGAGCCTCACATTTTCCAACCGCACTAGATCGCCCCGCGGTGTGGACGACCTCCATCTCGGATCGTCTCAACGCGGGGTTTTACCCCGTGTGGAAATGGCCTTAGATTCATTTAATTGTGATAGATTTGTTTTCATTTCTTTTGTTGCTGTTGTTTTATTGTTAGCTCTTGCTCTGATTATGTTGGCCAAGGATCCAGACTGACTGCTTGGTTTTCTCAGAAGTTACTTTCAGTGTATTCAGTGGGCCCTTAGAGTTGCCAGACTGAAAACCAGCGAGAGCTCCTGTACCTTTAATAGTTGTATAGAAGAGGAAATTTTAACAGGTGTTGCTTGTCATACAACCAGGCAAAAAGCAACATCTGATGAAATTCCCTCTCCTACAGGAACACAATAGGAACCAACTCGGGTTTTCCCTCTGGCCACCCTAGGGGTCCTAGGTATACATTTATAAGATTACTGTCTAGTTTCTTAAGCCTCATTGAAATCCATGAGTCTTAAGTTTAAAGAGTCTTAACTATTCCATCCAATGGAAGGGAAAGGCAGAGTATAAAGATCCCAATATGTAAAAGATAGCAATGAAAGCAGAGTACAAGCAGTTGTACCCAAGCTGCTCTTACAGAACATTCACCTGAGTAGCATCTTTCCTAAAATAGAAGAAAGCATGTTTAGAAGTGACCCCAAATTTTCAGAAGACATATTTCTGACAAGATATCCTTTTTCCCTTGAAAAAGATAGCCCCTCTGTAGAATTTTCCCTGACATATCTCCAGCATTATTTGGCGGCAGATTCCATTGTTCTCAACCCAAGATGACTCCCCTCCCTTCCTCACACCCATCTCACAAGGGAGCATGCCTCTGGTACCCTGAAACATTTAAACATTAAAAACACCTGGCATGCCCACAAGATGGGTTGAATTAAAGCATTAATGTAATGATCCTTGCAAAAAAAAAAAAAGAACACGGAGGATGTTCCTGAGTCATGCCTGTGTAATCCTTCAGATAAACAGTAACAGTTTTCTGAGGGCCTTTTGTTAACTGGTGATGACAGGAAGAAAAAGAACAAGATTTGACCCGTTTCACGGTAGACAGAAATCGCTTCAACAATAGGCTCCTTGGCAAGTTCTTCTCTGGTTGTGACTGCAGGAGGTGGCCATTTTAATTCCCCAGTACATACTGAGAAAAATAAAATATATTTTAGTTGCTGCAGTATTATTCACATGTATTACTAACATATATGTATTAACTTATATGTGTAACACATATTAGACATATTTACACATATATTTTAGTATATTTTGTATTTGAGCCCCAGTGATAAAATAAAGTCTAACAAGGAAGATTTTAGAGATGATAGGGCCTCCCAAAAAGGACCTTGAAGATAATTGGTAAGGACGGAAAGGAAAGGCCTCGATAAGGAGGGCAAGGCAAGGCCTATGCAAAGAGTGATTTATGGAGGCATGGCAGAGCACGAAAAAGGGGGTACTACTGATAAAGACATCTGGGAAGCAACATGATGATGCACGAGGGAGGTGCATGATCAGTGCGTGGTCACATCTACTGTAAATAGGGGGAGAGGGAAAATGTAACTTTTTAGGCGACTCTGATAGGCTTGTGACCCCTGGGATTCTGTCCAGTGGGATCCCAGGGGAGGGAAAACTTGCGTCGGGATAGGGAATAAAATGTGAGGTATTCCATAGTGGGGGTGTCCTTCTCTCTCAGGAGGCACCCGCTCTGCAGAGAAGTATCTATTCTTAAATAAACATTTAATGCTTCAGCCGATCCTGTGCTAAATTGTTTTGTGAGTCTTGTCAGCTATTTCTTACAGGGCCACCCTAAGGTGAACCTATCCTGGGGTTTTCTGGGGTTGAGAGTGTGTAAGAAGCCCAAGGTCGAATCAAAGCCTAGTCCAACGCTCAGACTACTGCACTACACTGGTTCACATTAACTAGTCCCAAACTTGTTACTGGTGAGCAATCCCCTCTTACCTAAAACTAATGTTTAATGACACTGCTTTATGAGGGTGACTGAACATAACATAATGTCAGTCCTTTTGCAGTGTAACACTACACTGTTGTCCTTTTTTTTATAGTTACATAGCTATAGGCTCAGTTAATAGAGGAGGAACAGTTCAGAATTGAAATGGTGTCCTTTGTTGTGTGATGGGTGTTTTGCAACATGGAAGCAGATGGGAGATGGGTATATTTGGTGCCACAGGCCAATCAATGACTCGTTGCTTTCAGATTTTTAGAGGTTTTCTTTTTTAAAGGAAGTGCTTTTTAAGATTTTTATTAAAGCAGTTGCTTTTAAAACCCACACAATTACAACTAACTACTTTGGGGCATTTTGAATTATTATGATATACAATGACCTTGAGCAAAGACTTTTGTAAGCTCTGCCTGAGCACGGATGCCAGAAGATACTCACCAGGGGAGGGAGCAAAGACTCACTGGGTCTCCCCACAGTTGGTCCTTTCTGCCTAAAATGGAGACCTGGGCACTGTTAAGGCTTTGGGCAAACTTAAGGGCCCTGAATTCTCCCTTGGCTGACTGCCCTCTCACGGGGCCCCTTGGGTGTACTTGGAAGAAGGGGACAACAGAACTGGGAGCATCAGGGCAGAAAGCAGTACCAGGTGGCTACACGGGGATGATATTTTAAATGTCTCACAAAATTTTACAACAGAATTAACCATGGCACCTAAGCCTAGTCACCCAGTATAGCATCATAGAATCATAGAACCATAGAAATCTAGAGTTGGAAGAGACCACACAGGCCATCCAGTCCAACCCCCTGCCATGCAGGAACACCCTCAAATCAATCCCGACAGATGACCATCAAACCTCTGCTTAAAAACCTCCAAGGAAGGAGCCTCCACTACACTCCGAGGCAGCATATTCCACTGCCGGACAGCCCTGACTGTCAGGAAGTTCTTCCTGCGGTTCAGGTGGAATCTGCTTTCCTGCAGCTTGAATCCATTGCTCCTTGTCCTGGTCTCTGGAGCAGCAGAAAACAAGCCCTCTCCTTCCTCTACATGGCATCCCTTCAATAGCTCAGAGCACTATTCAGTTTTTTAAAAAATTGGGAACCCAGAAGAAACCCAGGCTCTAGACAGACAGACAGAGACAGACAGTTTTTATTATTTTTTACATATAAAATCCCCCCTCTCTCTCGATATATATGTGTGTCTATATATACCTCTGTCTGTCTGTCTGTCTGTCCGTCCCTTATTACCTCAAGCTAAGAAGACTAAATACCCTAAAGGCACCAGATTCCATCTGATCTTGGAAGCTATAAAGGGTCAGCCATTGTTAATAATTGGATGGGAGACCACAAACAAATACCAGGTGCTTTAGGCTGTATTTCAGAGGAGAGCCACAGCAAACCACCTCTTAGTTTTCCTTGCTTAAGAAAGCCGTATGATATACATGGGCTTGCCAGAAGTCAGCAGGTGATTTAAAGGCCCACTTCTGTTCTACTCAGGCTCCAGGGACAGATTCTGCACACAAATCAGCAAAGTGCAATATCAGTTCATCCAGAAGTCAAAATTGCACACTTCTTCATCATTGGTGCCAACTTTGCAAACCACATAGACAGGAGGCAAAACTAGCCAGCTTCCATACTGATTTTTTGTGCATGATATTTTCACAGAGTGCATGATATTCATGATATTCACAGAGAATAAAATGAGCAATTTTCTGTCCTATAGACAGAAAATATCAAGTCTGCCCATGGCTCCAATCTAGCATAGATGCTTTTCTTTCCCAACCTCACCTCCCTCCACAACAAACCTAACAAAGGGGCTGTGCTGTTTTTAGAATAATCTTTGATGGAGGAGGCAGGTTTGAGGAGAAAGGAGAGATCTCTCTTCTGGAACAAGATGTTCTTTAATTCAAACACATATAATCCCTTTATTTTGTGTGCAACCAGTTCCTATCTGCATACAAGCCACCTTTCTGGGCTTGCAGGCCTGCTTTTCTTTGTTGGATACAATGCCTGAGATTCCACACTCCTTTTGTTCTTCTGAATCAAACAAAGGAGAAGAATACAAGGCCAAGCCACAGTTGCCACACAGCTGCTGCTGACACATAAGCTGAAAGAAAGTCTCTGCCTGTCAAAGCACCCAGCGATTATGTGTATTTCCCGGGTTTGGGCTTTAAGCCTCCATTTTAAGCATCTAGTTATGGAGGCTGGCAAGGGTGCCTGGTAAAGTTTAGCAGCTGCCAAGACTGATCTCTGACCTACTGCAGTCTCAGAATTTTAGGAGGACCAAACCAGAAAGACTGATTCAACCCAGATTTACAACCCAGAATGTAAATGTCTCCTTCCGCGCCCTCCTGCCAGCTAAGACACGTTTATTTATTTATACTAGCGTATTTACCCGGCATTACCTGGGGTTATTTTCTTTTTAAGAACTCACCAAACTATCATCTCTGTTTCCTGTAACTTTGCTCCATGTTTCCCAATACAACGTATATTCAGAGTTATTTATATACACAATTTGGGTTCCTGAGGGAGTACACTGTCCTCCTCCTTGCTGCTAGGCCTCATGTCCATAGCAACTGGCCTATTTTTGTATCTGTAAATTTTCCCCATATTCCCCAATCCAATCTTTATTCAGAGTTGTTAACATTCAGAGGTTGGGTTCCTGAGGGAATATGCTGTCCTTCTCCTTGCTGCTCAGCCTCATCTCCATAGCAGCTGACCTGTTCCAGTACCTATAACTTATCCCCATATTCCCCAATCCAATCTGTATTCATAGTTGTTAACATACAGAGGTTGGGTTCCTGTGGGAATACACTGTCCTCCTCCTTGCTGCTAGGCATCGTCTCCATAGCAACCTGCCTATCCCAGTACCTGTAACTTTTCCCCATAGTCCCCAGTCCAATCTATGTTGCCTGGTGACACTGATGTATTGATCTATAGTATCACACATGTTAGGGAACCTAATGGGCCCAATTAAGTGTAATATTCCTGCCCAGGTGTGGGAATCTTATTTTTCCACCTTATTTAGAGACCATGGAGACCAGATCTCCACAAAGATTGATTCCCATTCCTTGAACTTTGTGGATTATCCGCGCTGGGCACCTGTGACCCAAGCTGAGATAAAGATACTAATTACACAGCTCAAATCTGGTAAATCCCCAGGACCCGATTCCATAATGCCTGAGCTCCTGAAAGTCAGTATAGCATGGTGGGCACCATTATTAGCAGCCCTGTTCAGCCAAATTAACAGGACTGTTCAATTACCCAATAACTGGACTCAGGCTATTATCATTCTTATTTATAAAAAAGAGGACAGGAATGATCCCTCCAGCTATCGGCCCATTACTCTACTTTCAGTAGTGGGTAAAATTTATGCCCAATACCTTAGTAATAGACTTATCAGCTGGACTGAGGATGAAAACATTCTAGGAGACAAGCAGACTGGCTTTAGAAAGAACAGGTCAACACTTGACCATTGTTTAATTTTATGCCACCTATCGGAAAAGTATACAAGATCATTTTGTTCCAAATTATATGTGGCCTTTATAGATTGAAAATAAGCCTTCGATTCATTATCCAGAGATCGACTGTGGGCTAAACTTTCTTCCTCTTCTATGGATAAAAGACTTCTTTTATTAATTATGTCCCTATACCACAATACCACCATACAAATTAGATGTGGCATACAGGGGAGTCTAACTAAAGCTATTCCTGTTCAAAAAGGAGTCCGTTAAGGCTGCATTTTGGCACCTGCTCTCTTTAATTTGTACCTCACTGATCTTTCCACAATCTTTGACTCAGAGTCCTTCCATGCTCCAAACCTGGCTGCTGCTAAAATCCTCTTACTCCTGTACGCGGATGATGCTGCTCTGCTCTCTTTTAGAAAAGTGGGCCTTAAGCGTATGCTGAGAGTTTTTGTGGATTACTGTAAAGATAATCTACTAACCATCAACTTTAGCAAAACTAAAATTATGTTTGTTTTTTTCTAAAAGTCACTCTCTATCTGAATGGATTATAGCAGGACACGAGATTGAACAGGTTAGACGGTTTAGATATTTAGTTGTCACTTTTCAATCTACTGGTACTTGGGCATCTCATCGAACTTCTGCCCTCCAATCTGCATCCAATAGTGCCAAAGCTATAGTCCATTTTTACTATACTAAAGATGGGCAATTTATTCCTGCTGGCCTTAGGGTATTTAAGGCCAAAGTACTGCCCCAATTGCTATTCAGCATCTCTATCTGGATTTTAGGCTTTTCCAAGGTTATGGAACAAATACTTTTGGCATTTTTGCAGCAATTCTTGGTGTGCCTACCTGTGTGCCATCAGCAGCACTTCACCTTGAAGCAGGTATTTCATCTGTGGAATGAACAGCTTGGCTATGGGCATTAAGATACTGGCTTAAAATTTTTTATTCAAACCCTGAATTTGGCTATATACACCTTTTGCCCGCAGACAATTATCAAAGCCAGTGGTCCAAAGCCATCACTGATAAAGTACAAAGATTAGGCTTTTCCAATGCCTTTCTTTCTACCCAAGATTTGGTCAAAGCTAAAATGACCCTCAATCGCCATATTAAAGTTTTGGATATACAATACCCAGTATCTGTTGCTTGTACTTCCTGTTCTCCAATCCACCTGGGACTGTCATTTAATAATGAGAGGGGAGCAAATTATTTGGATAACTTGACTGTCATCAAATACCGTAGTGCTTTTGCCAAAGCCCATTTTAACATTATAACATCAGCCCTTCTAGAAGGTTGTTTTCAGGTAATTCTTTATAAAGAACGGTTTTGTCCCTGTGGTGATGACTCAGTAGAGTCCTTATCCCATGTAATTCTCTTTTATAACTTTTATCAAGATGATAGACTCAGATTAATTTCACCTCTCTTAAATAAATTAGCTGGCAGATCCCCTGAATGGTATTTGGCTTATATGTTAGGAGACATAAAGAAATCTGTAACAGAAACTGTTGTAAAGTTTCTTCTTGCTGCTAATATTCATAAACATATGATCAAGACACATACGTAATACGTTGAGTCTGTGATTATATGCTTCCTTTTGGTTTGTCTATTCTCTGCTCTGTTTTAAACATTTTTTTTACAATGGATTTCATATGTTTTTAACGGTCCATGACTCCCTAAGAATGCTTGAATGACTGTCTTAATCATAATATGCGCCCCATGCTTTATGTGTATTTTCTTTTAAGATCCATACGTTTAATTGATTTTGGTTTTAACAATTATCCTTTTAACTTTTGTACCATCTACGTTATTGGTTTTTTTGTTTTATTGGGTCTGTGACCGCACAATAAATGTCTATCTATCTAGATGTCGTGGTCTGAGCATTGGAGTATGACTCTGGAGACCAGAGTTCGATTTCTGGCTCAGCCATGGAAAACCTCTGGGTAACCTTGGGCAGGTCACACTCGCTCAGCCTCAGAAAACCCCATGATAGGCTCACCTTTGGGTAACCCTAAGTTGGAAACAATTTGAAGCACACAACAATACTATTTATATCTCATCTTTCCTCCAATGAGCTTGAGGTGGCGTATGTAGCTTTCCTCCTCCTCGATTTTATCTTCACAAAGGCCGAGCGAGGTACGTCATGCTATGGATAAGAATCATGTAGACCTCTGGATGTTGCTGGACTGTAACTCCCATAACTGTCCACTACTGGCTGTGCTGGCTAGAGCTAACAGAAAATTAACACTCCTAACAAGTTCTGGTGAAGTAGGATTCCTGTCCACTGTACTTTTGGAACTAGTGACTGGTATGGTGTTGGGGATTTTATTCTGTGTGCTGTTACAGTGTTTTGCTATTGTCCTTGTCCCTAACTGTATATGACCATTCCCAGAATTTGCTCTCTCTCTCCCGCTTTGAACTGTCAGCCAATAACAAAAATATCTAGCAGAAGCCACAGAACACAAAATAAGCCTTTTTTAAATGCCACTGGACAGCTGTTAACTTTTGGCCATGATGCTGGTGGCAGGGAGGGGCTGTTACTTCCGGTATGGCACCCCTGGTGAGGACACCCAGATATCATTTTGATATCATTTAATTTGGTCTCAGCTGGACTGGCTCGCAGTTACCTCATCTCACGTGTTTGCGAGTTCTCCAGACAAGCACGGACAGAGAGCAGCCGTTAATGGTTTTACATTCCATTCTTCTTTGTAGCCAGCAACTCAAACCTCGCCCGCAGCTTTAGGGAACTTCCCGCCGCAAACCTTACAATGGTCACATGGCTTTCAATCAAGTTACTCTTTTATGTTGGGCCATCAGCCCAGCCACGCTATTGTCTTCAAATACAAATCCAATCAGGCTAAACTTGACCTTTCCAAATCCTTTTGTCCAGCACTGAAACTCCTTTCGTTCTCACCTGGCTTGCCATTGCCGGTAGGCACAAAACTCCCTATAAAAACCCCTCACTTTCGAACAGTCGGTGGGTCACTTTGGACTGCCATCCTGCCTTGCCACCAGTTGTCTAAGGGACTCCCCTCAGCGCCCCACGCTGAGCTTTCTTTCCCAGAACCCCTCTTCTCTCCAGGACTACGAGACAGGTCGTATTGCCTTCCCTTGCAAACCTCCGTTTCTCTTTCCAAGCTAGTTAGTTTATGTTCCGTCTTTCGTGTCTTTTTGCCTTTAATAAAGAATTGTCTATCATTTGGAAAAAACCTTGTCTAGCTACTCTCTGACCCAACGCTGTATACATAGGGTTAAAGATCTCGCAACGTTACCCTGCCTCTTGCTAGTCAAACCAGTGTCTCAGCTAATTTTCCCCAATTCGGTATTTTAATCAGTAACCCGGGCGCCTCTCGCGGGACCCCCAAATTCTCAGGGTAACAGGGCAGGGGGCAAGAGATAACTCAATCCAGGTTAAATGTATAATTCATTACATTCAAACTCTCATGAAAGCTTCTATAAGTTGTAACTTGGGAGACAAACCCGTTTCGCACCTCACCACTTTTTCTCAATTTTCTCAATTTCTTACTTTCCAATGTACGAAGTAAATTTGCAATTTTGGAAAGTAACAATTGAACAAAATTCTCATCAACTCCACAGGACAAATTCTACAGGCTGGATGGCCATTTCCAGGGGGTGCTTCAAGTATGCGTTCCTGCGTGACAGGAGGTTGGACTCAATGACCATTTTAAGTCCCTTCCGATTCTAGGAATGGGTCTTAGAACAATCAGTTCAAGCCTGAATTAGAAGGCTAGATGACTAAACTGAAGCTATCATGAGAGGACATGACTCATTAGAAAAGGCAATAATGCTCAGTAAAGTGGAAGGCAGTAAGAAAAGAGGAAGTTGCAATTACAAATGAATAGACTCAGTCAAAGAAGCCACATCTCTGATGAGTTTCAAGGTCCAGAGCAGGGCTATAGTAACAGGTTGTCTTGGAGATCCTGGGAGGGGTTGCGAAAACGCCAGAGGACAGGATCAAATTTCAAAATGACCTTGACAGATTGGAGAGCTGGGCCAAAGCTAACAAAATGAATTTCAACAGAGAGAAATGTAAGGTCCTACACCTAGGCAGAAAAAATGGAATGCACAAATATAGGATGGGTGGATAGCAGTACATGTGAAAGGGATCTAGGAGTCTTGGCAGATCACAAGCTGAATACGAGTCAGCAGTGTGAGGCGGCAGCCAAGGAAGCCAATGCGATTCTTGGTTCCATCAATAGGAATATGGTGTCTAGATTGAGGGAGGTAATAGTACCACTCTATTGTGCATTGGTTAGGCCTCATTTGGAATACTGTGTCCAGTTCTGGGTGCCTCAATTCAAAAAGGAGAAGCAGCTTAGGGAGCTGGGTATGTTTAATCTGCAGAAGAGGTTAAGAGGTGACATGATAGTCATGTTTAAATATTTGAAGGGATGTCATGTCAAGGAGGGAGCGGGCTTGTTTTCTGCTGCTCCAGAGACTAGGACAAGGAGCAGTGGAGATTCCACTTTAACCTCAGGAAGAACTTCCTGACGGTCAGAGCTGTCCAGCAATGGAATCTGCTGCCTTGGGGTGTGGTGGAGTCTCCTTCTTTGTAGGTTTTTAAGCAGAGGCTGGATGGCCATCTGTTGGGAATGCTTTGATGGGTGTTCCTGCTTAGCAGGGAGTTGGACTCGATGGCCCCTGGGGTCTCTTCCAACTCTATGATTCTATGATCTCTCATTCTTACGGTCAAAGACGACTTGACAACAATTAACACCACCACCAGGGACGGAAAAGGTGACTGCAGTAGACCAAGCTGGCTCGAAGAGTGAAAGAACGTACATCAATATTTTGCATTTTTAATAATCAGAGGTAACTGGGGTCTTCAGAGAAACTTTACATTTCTATCCTATACTGATTGCTCACCTTAAGACTGCATGTCACAGAAGAAATAAGGTGCACCCTAATTGGTGGTCGTTATAATAATAATAATATAATAATAATAAGAAAATTTATTTATATCCCGCCTCTCCCAATGGATCGAGGTGGTATTACAACAGTATATCAAATACATTAAAAACATTAAAAATTGTTCTTAAGTGCTTTCAAAGTTGACTCCGAGTTACTGCAGCTCTCTTCCAGGGTTTTCCTGGCAAGATATTGAAAGCGGGTTTGCGATTGCCTTCTTCTGAGGCTGACAGTATGACTCTTTGAGTCTCCATGGATGAGCAGGACTTTGAACCCTAGTTTCCTAGAGTCCTAGCCCAGCACTCAAATGACTACATAACACTGGTTCTTATTAATCACTATAACTGTCCAAATAGAAATACTGAATGTTTCTTTTCCCAATATGCCATGTCTCTTCTGAAATCCTAATACACCCAAACACATCTTCCAGAGACAGAAATCCAAAGTGATAAATGTTGAAACCCAGCACTTGTGACAGTCTAGGAAGAGTATTCGGGACTGAAAATCTCTCTTCTGGTTGAAGTTAGACACCAGCAATTCTCAACCTGAGGACCATGAATGAAAATGGTTAGCTTCCAAGGTAAAACCATTAAAACACAGCACAGAAATGAATGTCAATTGAAAAGCAGATTAGAAATATTTTTAAGTATTTCAAATCCTGACTTTTGACCCTTGTCCTCAAGGGATCCTATCTCTACCAGCTTGTTTTGCCAAATTCCTCCTTTCAATCTTATTCCAATGGCATTTAGCAATGTCCTGCAGAAGCAGTTTACAAGCTGAACAGCAGCCTCTAGTGATAATTCCCTTGACTTGCCATTGTTTGGGAGTTGGCAATACAGATATGGAACCTTGCTTCTTCAAAACAAAACAAAACAAAAAAATCGAAGCCTGGCCATCTTGGCACAATGGAAATGTACTGTGAACATTCATCATCCAACTTGAGATGTACTGGCCCCACCAGAAGACTTAAAACCCAAAGTTCGTGGTTTCCTGATCTATACAAACTGGAAATGTTATTTGCAGTTTATTCACCTGAAATAAAAACAGTCTGCTTTCTTTGTAATTAACACCAGAATTAGTTTTCTTCTAAAACTAAAAGGAGCCCTGGTGGCACAGTGGTTAAATGCCAGTACTGCAAGTCACAAACCACAAGATTGTGAGTTCGATCCTGCTGGGCTCCAAGGTTGACTCAGCCTTCCATCCTTTCGCAGGTCGGTAAAATGAGTACCCAGCTTGTTCGGTGCATGTATAGAAATGTTTCGAAATACATGCTATTTGTAAGTTGTTCGCCGCCTCGATCCATATGGAGAGGCGGGATACAAATAAATAAATAAATAAATAAAATAAAAAAACAAAACAAAAATCCAGCACCTTGGCATGGGGAAGAATGGACCTTAAGGCATGACAGAGCAAAACTTTCATGAGACCCAAATGGAATCATGGAACTTGCATCCAAAATGATGGAAACTCAATTGAAGGAACTCTCCTTTAATGGTAATTTTAAAAGCAATGTTGAAACCAGAATTTCCCCTCCCCTGGAAACTCTTATAAATACACAAGAGAGGAAATTGCTTCAGCCTTTAGACCAAGTGTGTTAGTTTTTCCTGGTGACCCAAACAATGCAGGAAAGAAACCAGAGCAACTCCTAAAGAATGCCAGCTGGTGCACATAGCAAGGTTTATTTTGATTTCACTACTGAAAGAGATGAGCAAGGGAGTATGTGAATGTATTGAAATGGCCACCACTGCTAGAAAACATGCTCAGGACACCTTGAAGCATCTTTCTCAGTCCTTGCTTTGTGTTACAGTCTTTGTGGGTCTCCTAATCTCCTTGTAGAATCCTGCACTTTCTCTCCTGTTGCTCTCTAGCTGTGGATTTCTTTCCTGTAACTCCCATCCCCTTCCAAGCCCATCTTTTTGGCATGGCAAAGGTAGACACCTGGCAGAGAGAACAGACTGCACTGGTTTTCCAAGGGACCTTGGAGGTCTGCAAACTCTGCTGTGCCCCTCCCAATTCCCCTCACTTTTTGAAAAAAAAGTTTTGCCCCCAAATGACCCCAACCCTTTTGATGGGTGTTGGTTTGATGGGTATGGTAATTTTACCACTGACCATTTTTATGCTTCTTAAAAAGGGCTTCTCCTGGGATTAAATCAACCATTCCTCCAAATATGGCAAAATTGTCCCTCTAATCCTATAGGGTGCATGGAGGCCATTTGGGACCAATTTTTTAGAAAAATATTTTTGGGGAGCTCTCAGAGCCTCAAAATGACCATAGAAAACAGCTTCTTGACTCCTGCTTATCCTCATAATTCTCATCCAACAAGCTTTAAGATATTATGTCAAGGAGAAGAGACTGAGCTCTTGGCAGCTGGGTATGAATGGTACCTCTCATGATCCTGCCCCAAACAAGCTTTTACTTTACACATCCAGGCCCCACATGGCAATACCAGATATTAAATTACAGTTTGTAAAAAGATGAATTCCTGCTCTCAAAAACATTGCATTTTCCCAATACTATGTCTAGGACTAATCCCCAAATTGTGGGGTCACCACATTCCCACACAATCCATCCAAGTCCTGCAAACTGCAGCTGCCACTTTAAGCAGCATTTTTGCTATAAAAGCAGGATATAAACACCTGAAGAGTGTTCTGCCTATGCAACTCTGTGGTACCATATACTTGTTACTGTATTTTTTAAAAATAGGAAAATTAGATTTCTCAGAAGTGAAAATATCATACTCAGCAGAGTGGATCCTCCAGATCTGTGGCCTTGTAATTCCCACTGAACGTGGACTGTCACATTCTATACCTAAAATGGTGGCAACATGAATGCAAATGCACTGAAGCATCTATGTACATGTTGCCATCATTTAACATCTATGGGACATGATCATTCATGTTTTTTGGCATCTGCTATAGAGCCCTGGAACCAAACCTCCACAGATCCAGAGAGTTCATTATACTACATTCTGCACCTGTACTGTAATGCATTCAACCCAGCTAACACTGCACTCAAGACACACGTTCTACTATGCCAGCCAGACCCAAGCTCGTATCCTCCAGATGCACTGGATTCTGACATCCCAAATCCCCAGCTAGCTCTATGTTGTTGGCTGGCAAATGAGTATTCCTGGAGAGGTTTGAAAAGCCCCAATTTTGGACAGGTTTAAGAAGTTATTTTTGCACTCGAGATATCTGAATCCCACAGCCAGCAGGGCTGCTGATCCTGCTGGTTGGGGCAATTATGGGAGATGTAGTCCAAAGAAGTTGTTTTCCTAAGCGCAGGGGGAAAAAATGGAGTAAAGCCCATGTTCAGAACAGAGATCCATCTCAACATTTTTCAAGTAAACAGCCCTTCTACACAGCTTGAGGATTGAGGCAGAATGTTTAAATACAAAATCAAATACTTTAATGAAATAAGGGAACAAGAAGATAGCTCAGATATACCACTAAAACGGATATTCCTGTGCTGCATACATTTTTCTCTTAATAGAAACACCTTCTCTTAAGCAAGCAAGGGATGGACAAACTATTAGTTCTTCAGCATTTTTTTTAAAGATCCTGAGTAAAGAATTTATCTAAACCACTTAAAACGTTATATTATATGAAAGCATCACAAGTCCTGAGCTGGTGGCCAGCACCAGGCATTCCACCATTTTAAAAAATAGACCACTTCCAACACAAGAAATCTAAATACTTTTTCACATTTCCAAGTTCTTTAGTCAAAAAGGGGGTGTAAAAGAAGATGTCTTTGAGGAATTTTAAAGTTTTCCATAACCAGTACACAGGCTGAAAGTCTCTCAAATTTAAAGAAACACATTTGCACTTTTTGAAGGGTTAAGGCCTTCCCGTGTCCTTAACTGCGGCAATACTAGATATATACAGAAAAAAGGCTGCCTAATATAGGCATTGATCCTAAAAAATTTTTTAAAAAAATTACCAAGTGTGTTATACAATGCAATCAAGTCCGTTACAGAAAGCAAAAACAAAGACTGCTGTTAGCACCAAGCAATGCTGTAGGGTATGAGCTTCCACGATTCTTTCAGGGAAAAACAGGAGGAAGCAATCTTTGAACACTTGGAATAACCTCACCAGGCAATTCCCTCCACAGAATCCAAAGGTTTACCTGGACAGTCCTGCTCCCACAGCACAAAGGAGCATCGGTATTGACAGAAGAACTAGGAGAGTGGCTCTCCCACATTATGACGAGACAGAGTCAAAACCCAGCTAAGCTTCCCAACATTCTTCCTTAAAGTCAGTGCCTGGTAATCACATATCCAAGCAGGTGTCAGAGATAAGTTTTTGAGCTCTCTCATATCAGCCTAGATTGAAACAGGCACCATATTGAACACCAAATCCTTCACTTTAGTACAGCTTCATCTCCTGTGCCGACTGTGGCCAGGATGGTCTCTCTCATAGCGATGGCTTGGCCTTTCATAGGAGTGGGGCCGTTCAGGCCTCTGATCCCGGTAGTAGTGGGTTTTTTTCTTGTACTTCCCCGAGTGATCTGAACGTTCTCGTGAGCGGCTCCTGGACCGAGATGAGCTCCGGCTGCGGGATTTCCGCTGTTTAGGGGAGGCATACTTGTACCCCTTGGCTTTTTTATAACTCCTGATCTTGGACCCTTTGTAACTGGAACTGCTGTGATTGAACTGCCGTGGGGGAGAATCACTGCGGCTCCTCGAGCGGCTATGGGATTTGGAGCCACTTGATGGAGAGTAGCTTTCACTTTTCCTAGTGGGTAAATGAGAAGGCAAAGTTAAGTTTGCTGCCTGTGATCACCCACAAGTGCAGCATTAAAATACTTTTAGGTGGTGACAGCACTAATTGCTGACAAGAAACCTAGCCTGGTTTCTGGAGAGGGGCTAGAGAGAAGATTTCTACCCAAAGAAACTTAGCGTAGCAGGGAGAATTTAGGCTAGAAGCTCTTCCACTGACCTGGGTTAAGTGTGTGAGAAGTAGGCCCTACTTACTGAAAGATCCCAACTAGTGGACAGTTCCCATGGTCACTCAAACCACTTTACCACATTGGCTCTTAGTTTGTTACTACCATGACATTAACTGGGGTTAAAAGACAGGAAACAGTCTCATTTTCACCTCAAAAAGAACATAGATGGCCCAGGACTTCTCTCTTTTTAGTTCACATTTCTGACCCATCAAAATCATAGTCCCTCCTACACAAAACAATTATGTACCTCTGTTTTGGAGAAGGTGATCTTGAGGGTGATCTGGAATAGCTCTGGTCTCTACTTCCACTCCGACTCCTGCTCTCCTTGCCTTTCTGAATGCTGTCAAGTTAAGAAAGAAAATTAGGGGTCAAACCTGGAAACAACTGTCTACTTATTTCCCCCACCACTTCCAATCTGCACACAGATATACAGGAGGCAACCACCCTGTCCACACAAAGAAACATTCAATACTATATGGTAATCTCCTCAATGGGAATTCTATGGTTGATATAGGCTACAGTATGGCTGTGTGTTGACCGAGATTCTACAGAGCAGACTCAGTGGAAGATCCAAATTCCACAGATTTTCTGCTCTAGTTTTCTTTTTAAAAATTGGGTATTTCTGGCTTGATTGGTTTTGAAAACCTAATGCAATGCAGGGAAATGACACCTGCAAACCCAGAAGAAAGAGGAGTAGTTGAATAAGTTCCAGTACTGCCAGAGAAGGCCTTTCAAGATGAGCAGCAAATCTAAAGCGTAGGAGAAAGGGTGTGTACTACTCTTCCCAAGCAGTCATATCCTGACTATCCTGGAACAGAACTGGAACTCCAGCTTTCATGAGGGTTCAGGGCACAGAACTCTCACAAAAGTGGAAAAACTGTGAATAACTCCCCCTATGATCCCCCTCCCATTCCCTTGCCTTCTGCATACCAGGGCGAGAGCCAAGGGAATCAGAGGGGGAGCTCTGGAGGGAAGGAAGGCTTGCAGGAGCCTCCCTCTCCCAATTCCCTTGTCTATTACCTTGGCACGAACTCTCAGCACCTGAGCCAGAGGAAAGGGAAAGAGGAGGGGAGAGCTTTGGAGGAGGTGGGGAGAGATGGAAGATGTGCCCGTACCTCCCTCACCCTTTTCCTTGTCTTTTGGCCAGGTGTGCATGCCTTCCTTCTGCACACCCAGAAAATGCAAGGGAATGGTTGGAGGAGAATAGGGGGGATACATGTGCATGCTTCACAAATAACAAATTTGCAACGGTCAAACCCCTGAATGTGGAGGGAGGACTGTATCTGTATAAAACATGGCATGCTATCTTAAGTCCTGATACTGCCAACCACTGGCCATCTGGGAAGTGCCTGAGATTTATTTTTTATCAACTTGTTCCACTGATCTTTTGAGAAACCAGATGTAAAGCTATCTCAAAAAAGAATATAAATAAATAATTTTTAAAAAATTTATAATGGACAAAGATTTATCTAGTGTAAGGAGGTGTGAGAAATTTTTAAAAAAAAAAGAACAATGAGTAATGTATCAATTTAGTTTGGTAATAATTTCCTTTTCCAGATATGGTGTTTAGCTAAGTTCCACTGATTTCAGTGCAGGAGAGCTTAGCTTTTAAGTGTGCAGTTGGACTTATTACAAATATACTCCCCCACGTGTCCAAAGAAGGTAGCAACAGATATCAACTACCAATGCAGCTGATATTCATGACAATATTATATTATGAAGGTTGGACAGAAGTATCAGAAGCAGGTTACAATGATCTATTTTTTGAATGCAGTATACTTTATAGTTGTGTTGACCATGCTTTTTAGAAAACACCTTTCAAGCCTTTAATGCTTCTCTTGTGTGCATTTATTTAGCCCCCCTCTGCCATGGCTTGGAGACATTTTGACAGAATGTTAAAATTGGAGCAAGTACCCTTTTGAATAGGCAAAAGGGAGAGCAGGCATGATGCTGTCAAAGTCAAGCCCACAGACCCTACAGGTTCTGTCCAGTAGTGGCCACATTACTGAGAAAACATCCAAAACATCTAAACAACCACAACAGATGCTGTGCAAGGCTCTCACCCATTGATGGGACTATTTGATTTCACCCTCTTTGTTCCTTCCATTTTCCTCTTGGCATTTTTTACCACCTGCACAGCAAGTGGGGAAGGCTTGGTACCTTTAGTTTCTTTTGGAGACTCTAAAGAAACAGAAAAAAGAATCCCAGTCAGGCAGTCTTTAGTAATGACAATTGTGTTTTATAAAAAGTAGGCCAAGATGCCACATTCTACACACAGCATATTTTAGGAAACTGAAAGACAAGAATGAGTATTCAATTTTGAATTCAAAACTTAAGTACCTTCAAGCAGTTTTGTTAGGCAAGACTTGACTGCAAATTAGATCTAATCAATCAAATTTGTCTAAATATTCAGACACAAACATCCCATTTGACAACAATCAAGTGGAATAAGGCACAATTTAAACTGTGGTGGCTTCTGCGAAGTAAGTCATTTTGCCCACATTTTCTTTGTTGGAATACTCTAGCTGAAACAAGTAATCCATGTGGCATGTGCAGCAGCTAAGAGTCAGACCTAAATGAGACACCACCCAAGTGGAATGCTGTACCAATTCCTCACAAATCCCGCAACACAAGTTAAATGGGCATCAACACTACACCACACTGGCTCTCTCCATATTTAATATCAGACCCAAATTCAGTAAAGATAGGGAAATCTGGCCCACTTCTAAAGAGCTTGGATTTGGCCTACACAGGAAGTGGGGCAAACATGCAGAATGAATGAATTGCATTTATTCAGACTGTGAGGAAGAGGAGGTAGACAAAATTTTGAATATTTTTTATCCCAAGAATTCCTTATAAGAAGAAACTGGAACTAAAAAATATTAAGAAGAAGAAGAAGAAGAAGAAGAAGAAGAAGAAGAAGAAGAAGAAGAAACTGGTACAATACTCAAAGGGCTTGAACAGATATTCCCAATGCATTCTGTAGGATGTTTTCTCATCAAGCACTGTGTTAAGAAGCATTTCGAAGTTATATTTTCACTTCAAAAGAGACTCTGAAATACAACAATTTATTCTGTTGCCTTTGTACTCTACCACATTCTTTATCTAGGCCTCCTGGCTATCAATGGGGTAGAAACCCATGAAGATCCAGAATACCAACCAGTTTTGGGGACAGGAGAAAATCCTGACACAGTATCCAAACTAGCTGCCCCATCAGGTAAAAGACCTTTTGCGTGTGCTTTTGCCTCTTCTATGGCCAACTTCTTCTTCTCAACTCGGCTTTCCAAAACAGCAAGGTCAACCTAGAAATCAAAAGAGAGGAGACTTTAGTGTTTCTGTTTATATGGCACCTACATGTAAACACTTTACATACAGACAGCCCTTCCTGAAGTTCTACGATACAAGACAATGTGAGAAGGAAGACACACCTATGAAGGGTGAGGAATAAGATTTACAAGAGAGGATGATGAACGAGGTTATGTCTAACTCTGTGCTCACGTGTGTTTTTCAGCCCAAGCAACATGTCCATGTGACAAGAAACATGGGACAAAATGACCAGACTAATGACATGAAATTTGAATTTTGGTTTCACCTTGAATCTGTGCACTGAAGTCTTGCACCCAACCCTTCACACTCTAATTTCATTTTTGGAAGAGATCACAAAATAAGTGGAAGCAAACCTTTTTCCGTGTATATAGCTGTAAAATTTTAATGCAGATCTCCTGAATTTCTTCCTCTGTAGTTCCAAAAAGGAGAAACCAGTGAGGACGATTCGGAAGTGGAATCTGTAAATAACAGTGCATGGCTTACAATCGTTCAAGAGGGAGAAAAACTTATTTCGAACTAATTCAACAACCACTCACAGAATTAAGATACCCATCTCGCTATTTGCTTTTATATCTACATCTATGGGGAAAAAAGTGGTAGTGATATGTTAAAAGCATTTATGTTCAATACAAATAATTTCTTATATGTATATCACATCTTTCTTCTGAGCCAAAAATCAAGATGGTGTTTATTAGACTGACATGGTTCCAGCTACTGATCAGGCTCCCTTAATTTCTGCAAGCACTTGGCCAGCAGAATAGCCTCATCACAGAAGACTCCATATTAACTCACTGGCATCCAAGTAGAATAATCCCTGCGTGAGACCCTGGAGAGCTGCTGCTAATCAGTGACAATAATAGGAACAATGGCCAAAACTCACTGTAAGGCAGCTTTCTGTTTCTAAGATGTGCCTTCAGGCTTGCATAACAATGATAATTATCTACTCCTCTCTGTGTATTCTGCACAATTTACACAGACAGATAAAGATGCAAAGAACCAAGCAACTTCTTTCTACCCAAAGGGCACCACACATGCTGTGAGAAACTGTCTTCAAAGCTGAAAGAAGTTTTGAAAGCAGGCTGATAACACTACCTATGAGTCAGAAATTCGTCAGTAGTGCAAGTCTCTTACAGAAGGCTAAGTGCCATTTTGAAAACATGTTCTCTTTTTTTTTCAAACTAATACTTTATTAATCAAATATTATTACAGTGTTATTACAATATCACAAAAGAGAGGGAATCAACATAACAAAGGGAAAAAAGAAGAGGAAAAATAAAAAAACCCATTAAACTAATACCCCAAGTAAACCAACCACCATCACAAGATATGCAACTTATAACTTATCTCGATCTTATATATATATATATACACACACATATATATATACACATATACATATATATATATAATACCTATATAATATAATACCTATATATGTATATACCTCTCAATATATGTCTCAGCATAGTTAGTATAACTTATCTCAACCAATATAAACCCCTTTCCATCCCCTAAACCACATTTGGGTCACTATGGACCATTCATTTTCTACCTTACCCTTATCAATCTTTACATCTATTAATGCAGTCAACATATCCATTTGATACATCTCGTATAATTTCAATACCCATTGATCTAGAGATGGTATCTCTTCCCTCTTCCAATATTGAGCATAAACCAATCTTGCAGCCGTCACCATATATAACAAGATTCTATTATGTTGTTTATGGTTATTTAACTCACCAACCACAAACATATTCAAAAGATATAATTCTGGATTAAGCTTAAAATCTACCTGGAATAATCTTATAATCACATGATGAATTTGATTCCAATATTCCTTTGCCCGTCTACACTCCCACCAAATATGATATAACGTTCCTAATTCTTTTCTATATTTCCACCATCTATTAGAATTATCATTATAAATCTTAGCTATCATTTGCAGGGTAATATACCAATGATACAACATTTTATAGAAGTTCTCCCTCAGACTGGCACATCTTGTAAATTTTATATTAATATTCCACACTTTTCTCCATTCTGCCAATTCAACAGAATACCCTAAATCTCTTGACCATTTAATCATGTGATCCTTAATTATTACCCGTTCAGTATCTAATTTTAACAATATTTGGTAATTTCCCCCCATAATATGACCTTCTCCAATTAAATATCTTATACCTAAATCCTTGTAAGCTGACCCCTTATCTTGAATTCCCTCCCTGTCCCGATCTTTGTTAAATAATTCATACATAATTCTGTAATGAAACCAATTACCTTGAAATCCTAAATTTTTTAATTCGTCTAATGACTTCAATTCATCTTTAACTCCAATCTTATACAGTATATCTTCATATGACAACCATCCATAACTTTTAGGCAATTTTTTTAAAAAAGCTTCTTGTAGAGAAACCCATCTAGGTTTTTTTAAATAAATTTTTTTCTTATAAATCTTCCAAACTCTCAGTAAACTTCCTCTAATCAAATGCCTGGAGAACTCCTTATCCTCTAAAGCCTTATGATACCAAAGGTACCCATGCCACCCAAATTTATTAAACACGCCTTCCAATGTTAATAACCTTTTATTCTCAACACTAATCCAATCTATAACCCATTTCAAAGCGCATGATCTATAATAAAGTTTAAGATTGGGCAAACCTAATCCTCCCCTATCCTTACTATCCATCAAACTTATTTCCTTAATTCTAGACTTCTTCCCCTGCCATAAAAAAACTATTTATTGTCCTCTTCCAACCTTCTAAAATTTTTTCATCTTTTAATATTGGTAAATTTTGAAATATGTATAGTATTTTAGGAAGAACACACATCTTTATAACTGCTATTCACCCTAATAGCGACAAGTTCAATTTAGACCACATAATTAATTTATTTTCAATGTACTTCCATGTTGGAACGTAATTATTATTCACCAAATCTACATTTTTGTTTGTAATACTAATACCCAAATATTTAACTTTCTGCCCTATCCTAATATTTGAAATTTGTTCCAATTCCTTTTGTGCTACTACCTCCATATTTTTAGTTAATATCACTGACTTTTGTCTGTTCACCTTGAATCCTGCTAGTTCTCCAAATTCCTCCATAATTTGAAATAATTTGGGTATGCTTTTAATTGGGTCATTTAATATTATAAGTATATCATCTGCATATGCAGTTACCTTATAAACCTCATTTTGAACTTGACATCCCTTTATCTCTAAATCTTCTCGTATCCTCATATTCAACATTTCCAATGTTAAAATAAATAGAAGTGGAGATAGTGGACACCCCTGTCTAGTGCCCTTTTCCACTATTACTCTATCTGATTTTACCCCATTAATTATAATGAAAGCGCTTTGAGTATTATAAATAGAATTTATCCAATTAATAAACTTATTACCAATATTCATATTTTTCAAAACTTCCTTCATAAAATTCCAATTAAGGTTATCAAATGCTTTCTCCGCATCTATAAATAAAACAGCCAATTCTCGTGGGACCTGTTCGTGATACTCTATTATATTCATCAACCTCCTTATATTTTCATTTAAATGTCTCCTAGGTAAAAAACCAGTCTGGTCATGATGTATCCACTCATTTAATATGTTTTTTAATCTATTCACTAAAATCATAGTAAAGATTTTATAACGACAGGTTGCTTACCTGTAACTGTGGTTCTTCGAGTGGTCATCTGTGCCATCATACACTAGGAGCTTTAGCGCCTGCGCGGTAGCGTTCGGAAACTTCTAGAGCTTGTTCGCTTGGCGGGAACCCCTCCCCCACGCCGGTACTGCGCATGCTCCTCCCGCCGAGCAACGGTCTCTCCTCAGTTCTGTCGTCCGCCGTAGAACCTACAGGGACCTGAGAAAGAGGGGAGGAAGGGCGGGTGTGTATGATGGCACAGATGACCACTCGAAGAACCACAGTTACAGGTAAGCAACCTGTTCTTCTTCTTCGTGGTCTCTGTGCCTTTATACACTAGGAGACTGTGTAGCTTACCGGTCGGACGGCGGGTCAGGTCCTACAGCACGGAAGCCAACACCTCACGTCCAAACCGGGCATCTCTGCGCGACCGGCAGTCGAGCCTGTAGTGGCGCACGAAGGTCGATGGTTGGGACCAGGTCGCCACACGGCAGAGTTCATGCAGGTCAACTCCTCGCAGGAGGGCCGCAGAAGTAGCCACCGCTCTGGTGGAGTGGGCTCGAAGCAGGACTGGCGGAGGCTTCCTCGCGAGCTCATACGCCAGTTCAATAGTCCTCACCACCCACTTGGAGAAGCGCTGGGTGGACACTTTTAGGCCCTTCCGACGTCGCCCATAGCAAACAAAGAGATGCGGCGTCTGTCGGAAGGAAGCAGTCCTGTCCTTGTAGAAAGCCAATGCCCGACGCACGTCCAGGGAGTGGAGGGACCGCTCCAACGGTGTCGTCGGGTTCGGGAAGAAGGCAGGCAGGATGATGTCCTGGTTGAGATGGAAACTGGACACCACCTTTGGCAGGAACGAGATGTCAGGTCTCAGGACCACCTTGTCCCTGTGGAAGACCGTGAAGGGCTCATCGGAACGAAGAGCCGTGATCTCACCCGCTCGCCTCGCTGAGGTCACCGCTACCAGGAAGGCAGTTTTCATTGTCAGGAGCCTGTCATCCGAGGTCGCCATCGGCTCGAAGGGCGGCTTCGTCAGCTGCGAGAGCACCAGCGAGAGGGACCACGGCGGTAGCGGCGGCGATACCGGCGGGTAGAGATGATGAAGTCCTTTCAGGAACCGCTTAACGGTATCGTTCCTGAAGAAGGCCGAGGCAGCAGATCGTGGCGGTTGGTATGCCACGATCGCGGAGAGATACACCTTCAGGGATGGAAACGCCAGGCCCTGTTGCCGGAGGTGCAGGAGGAAGTGCAGGACGGTCGAGAGCCCCGCGGGCGATACCGGCTCACTCCTCTCGTTAGCGAAGGTCAGGAAGCGTCGCCACTTGTATTGATAGTTGCGACGGGTGGATTCCTTCCTGGCCGCGACGAGGACGGTACCGAGCACGGGATCGTCTAGTGCGATATCCTCCAGGCATGGAGGGCCAGGCGTGGCAGGTCCGGATGGAGGACTCGGCCACCGGAGTGGGAGAGCAGGTCCGGTGTCGATGGCAACCGGAGCAGGTCGTCTCGTGCGGCTTGTAGCAGGGGTGCGAACCAATGTTGCCTCGGCCAGTACGGGGCTACCAGGATCGCGTTGGCTCGGTCGGCGAGGATCTTCGATATCGTCCGGCCGAGCAGCGGGAACGGCGGGAACGCGTAGAGGAGTTCCCCGGTCCACGGAAACTGGAAAGCGTCCCCGATGGAGGCACGATCGTGGCCCGCTCTGGAACAGAATCGGCGACACTTCGCGTTTTCCCTGGTCGCGAAGAGGTCGATCGATGGTTCGCCCCAGCGGTCCCGAATCAGTCTGAACGCCTCTCCGGAGAGAGACCATTCGTGATGGGATGAGGTGTCCCTGCTGAGGGCGTCTGCCGTGGTGTTCTCCTGCCCGGCCAGGTGAACCGCCACGGGATGCGTGTGCAGGCGAATGCACCATTCCCACAGGCCGAGCGCGATGTCGAGCAGGGTCGTGGAATGAGTCCCACCTTGTCTGTTGATGTAGCAGACGGCGGTGGTGTTGTCCGTCAGAATCAGGACCGTGCGCCCCGCCACGGCATGGCGGAACGCCCGTAGGGCTTTCCAGACGGCGAGCAGCTCCAGCGTGTTGATATGGAGAGCGGTCTCGTCGTCGGTCCATCTGTCGCGGACTCTGAGATCGCCGCAGTGGGCACCCCATCCATACAGGGAGGCGTCGGTCGTTACCGTCACCTTCGGTGTCGGCTGTTGGAAAGGCATCCCTGACATGAGATTGCGTCGCGACTGCCACCATCGGAGGGATGAGCGGACGTCTCCCGGCAGCTGCAGTCGGAGTGTCTGTTCGTCTCGCAGGGGGTCGAATATGCGGACGAACCAGTGTTGAAGAGGTCTTGCTCTCAGCCTGGCGAGATATGTCACAGCGGCCGTCGCAGTCATGTAGCCCAAGAGCTGCTGGACGCTTCTCGCAGATAACGTCGGGGCCGTACGAGCGTGAGCGGCGGCCCGGATCAAGGTTTGTGCTCGAGACTCTGGTAGGTACGCCCTGGCGGAGGTCGAGTCGAGCGTCGCCCCGATGAAGTCCAAGATCCTCGCCGGCTCGAGGTGGGACTTCTTCGGATTCACTCGTAGACCAAGGCGGGTCAGGAGTGACAACGTCATGTGGACGTCGTGGTAAAGTCTCTGTTTGCAGGACGCCACCAACAGCCAATCGTCGAGGTAGGGGAAGACGGAAACGCCCTTCGTCCGCAGGTAGGATACCACTGGGGCCATGCACTTGGTGAAGACCCTTGGGGCAGTCGAGAGTCCGAACGGCAGCACCTTGTACTGGTAACAGGTGTCGTCGACTGCGAAGCGGAGGTACCGTCTGTGTTGCGGGCGAATGGCGATATGGAAGTATGCGTCTCGGAGATCGATGGAGGCGAACCAGTCCCCTCGATGTAAGAAGGGTAGGATCGACAGTATCGTGACCATCTTGAACCTTTTGGGGCGGATGTAGTAGTTCACCCCTCTGAGGTCTAGGATCGGCCGGAGGGTACCGTCGGCTTTCGGTACCGTGAAGTACCTGGAGAAGAAGCCGGTGGTCTTGGCCTCTTGCGGGAGCCGCTCGATCGCCCCTTTCTGGAGGAGGGATTGGATCTCTTCCAGGAGGGCCGGACTCAACGGCGTGGAGTAGTAAACGCCGCGAGGAGGAATATCGAGAAACTCGATGGCGTAGCCAAGACGGACGATGGAAAGCACCCAAGAGTCCGTAGTGACATACTGCCACTCCGCTAGGTGTCGAGCGAGAGTCGGTCGGTCTCCGAGCGCTGATGGTAGGCTGAAGAGTGGGTATTGGTGGGTCCTGCCAGGCACGTCAAAACCGAGACTTTGTCTCGGAGGAGGACTTCTTCGACGAAGCCGGGCGCCGCCTAATCGTGCGTCTGGCCGATGAGCCGGAGGACGGTCTCGACTGTCCAGACTGGGCCGAACGCTGGAACGACGAGGTGGAGGATCGTCGCCAGGATGGGCGGAAGGTGGAGGCCCTGCGGGCCTGCGTGGCCGGCTGCAGCCCGATCTTTTTTGCGGTCAGTCTCGCCTTGACAAGATTGTCCAAAGCTTCGTCTGTGGACGAATTGAATAGGCCTTCACCGTCGAAGGGGAGATCTTCAATCCTCCTTCTGGTGTCCTCCTGGATGTCGGCCGGTCGCAGCCAAGCATGGCGGCGGAGGCCGACGGATCCCGCCATGACCCGGGAGGCGATCTCCACTGCGTGCCGGGAGGAGGCCATCTGGTGCCGAGCGATGGAGATAGCCTCATTGAAGATCACGGAGGAGGCTTGGCGGATGTCCTCCGGTACCGCCTCCATCGCCGGTTGCAGGCGATCGAGCACTTTTTTCAGGTATGCCGCGAGGCAAGCCTGAGTGTTGGACAGCCTGATCTGCAAGGAGGCAGCTGAATAGAACCTCCTTGCGTAGGCGTCCAACTTCCTGCCCTCCTTGTCCGGCGGGGTGGTGTGTTGCCTGCCGGAGCCCTTTGTCTGTGCCGACTCGACGACCACAGAGTTCGGTACAGGGTGATTAAAGAGATAACCGGCGTTATCCTTCTGCACCCTGTAGAGGTGTTCTAACCGCTGCGGTATCGGCTGAGCCGAGGCCGGTCTATCCCAGGCGGCCTTCACCAGTCTGGATACCCGGGGCAGGAGAGGCAGCGGGGCCGTGGAAGGTCGCTTCTCCTCGAAGACGGAGAAGGCTGGATCGTCGTCCTCCGGCTCCGCATCGGCGATCTTAAGGCCGAGGGTAGTGGCCATGCGGAGCAGCATCGCAGAGAACTGGTGGACGTCCTCTGGAGCAGAATCTGGGATCGGGTCCCCGAATCCCAGCGGAGGAGACTCCTGTGAGGCCGCCTCAGACACCTCTGACTCCGCGCTCGAGTCGTACGACTCCGAGCTCGGTGAGTCCTCTCGCCGCTCGCTTTCCGGCTCCTTCGTCGCCGCAGGTGTTGCCTTCCTAGGCTTCTCCGCAGCCGGGGCGGTGGTAGCAGCAGCGTCCCGCTTGGGATGGCTGACCACTGACTTCACCCTCTTGGTGGTGACCGGGGTAGTCTGGCAGGCTGACGTCGTCGTAGCCCGCTCAGTCACCACCGACTCCGTAGGGCGCGTCGCCGTTGCCGTGACCCTAGGAGGTGGTGATATCGCCCGATACCGTGGTGAAGGCTCCCTCGCCCTATGATATCGAGGAGAGGGAGAGCGGCTGAAGGAGCGGCGGTCCGACGGAGATCGGCTTCGGCGTCGACGGTACCGAGCCTCGTCCCCTCTAGGCGAGCGCGATTCGCGCTGTCGACGAGGTGACCGGGACCTCCGGAAGGTCTCCCAGCGACTCGGGCCACGATGGTACCGATCCCGGTACGATGGCGAATGCGACCGATAGGAGGCCGGGCGCTCTCTCCATTCAGATTCCCTCGCGTACCTGGCCACGTAGGACGCCGAGGTGTATCTGGAGGCAGACGAGCGAGGTTGTTCCTCTCTTGTCTCCCTCGGAGGCGGCGAGGCCACCGGACGCTCGGAAGAGCGGGACCGGGACCTAAAGGAGGTCGAATGCCGCTCCGGAGAAGCAGAGGGCTCTCTCTGCTGCAGGTCGGCCGACCTGCGACGGCTAAGAGGGCGGTGGCGCTCCTCCACCAGGGTTGGAGGGTCTGCCACAGGCGAGTCCGGGCGCTGTTGGGGAACGTCCTCAATCTCATCGTCCGAGAGATCGGCGGACTCGCCTCGCCCTTTGGAAGGCTGCTGAGTAGGAGGAGGAGTAGGAGGTCGAACGTCCCCAGCCGGGGAGCGCTTCTTCTCCTTCTTCTTCTTCTTCTTCTTCTCCTTCTCCTTGCCCTTGCCTCCGTCCGGAGCAGGGCGCTTTTTAGCAGGCGTCTCCGTAAGGGGAGCCTCAGCCTTCCTCGCCGTCGAGGATCCTTTTGCTGACTTGGCAGCCGCCGACAGCTTCGGGATCCTCGGTAGCGCCGAGATCGGCGTTTTCGCCGGTACCGAGCCCGATACCGACGAGGTGGACGGAACGGCAGCCGCCGATACCGTCGATGGCGTGGTCGTCTTCTTGTCGGCCATCTTGGAAGTGGAGGTCTCGTCTATCGCCCGCAGAGACTGTTCCCAACAATAAGATTTGAGTCTCGCGGAGCGGTTGCGGAGAGTTTGGGGAGTAAAATCCCGGCAAATTGGGCAAGTCCGGATGTTGTGGGACTCACCCAAACAGAAGAGACACTCCTTACGGCCGTCGTTGAGGGCAACCTTGCGGCCGCAGGACACGCACTTCTTAAAGAGCGCGGACATAAGACGAGGAACGCCAAACTCCGAAATCCAAAAAGACGAAAAACCGAAGGGGGAGTCCGAAAGAGAGGTCAAAGACAGTCCGAAAGTCCGTAAAACCGTGAAAAAACAGCAAGCCAAGCACAACGTGAGAGGAACAAACTGAAGAACCTTCCGTACGCGGCGGCGGACGAGAAAGAACTGAGGAGAGACCGTTGCTCGGCGGGAGGAGCATGCGCAGTACCGGCGTGGGGGAGGGGTTCCCGCCAAGCGAACAAGCTCTAGAAGTTTCCGAACGCTACCGCGCAGGCGCTAAAGCTCCTAGTGTATGAAGGCACAGAGACCACGAAGAAGAATCTGAATTTAACAAAGAGATAGGTCTATAATTATTCATATCTAGCTTATCTTTCCCTTCTTTAGGGATCAAAATTATATTGGCTTCCTTCCATGAAGGGGGAATATCCATATTTCCATCCTGATTAACCAATTCTAAAAATGGAGCCGCCAATTCCTCTTTAAACATCTTATAAAAAATTGCCGTAAATCCATCTGCCCCCGGGGCCTTCCCTAATTTTAAATTTTTAATTGCCAAGTTCATCTCTTGAAATGTTATTTTTTGATTCAACCCATTCTTCATATTATCCGAAATCATGTTCTCATTGGCCCTTTCCACACGCGGACGGGGAAATGGTGAAAGCCACGCTAAAACGTGGGCTTACCTCGTTCCGTCGCCGCGCAGAGGAGAGCATTTCGCTGCTCTACACGCAGCGGTGTCCCGCGGCGTCCAGCAGTGCCCAAAATGGCAGATTTTGACTGGCGGAGCCTCTCTGCCAATCAGAGAAGCCTGCCAGCCAGAAATCCCGCCCCCTGCCCGATCTGCAGGGGCGCCCTTTCATGCGTCCATAAATCCATACAGGCACTGCGACGGGGCTGCATGGGGCTGGATGCCCCGTGCCTTTGAAAAACCACATAAAATGTGGTTTTTCAAAAGCACACGGCGCCGCCACTTGCAGGCGCCCAACCGCGGATTGCGGTGTGGAATTACTCCAGAGTAATCCACCCCAATTCGCATAACGGTGTAGATGACCTCTGTGGAGGTCGATCTACACCGTTTTTTTAACGCCATGTGGAAAGGGCCATTAGCTAAAACTTTACAGTTTAAGTAATGCTTGTTTTTTGGGAATCAGAGCAGTTCAAGAGAAACAGCATTCTTGATATTGTCCCTTTGCCCTCCAAAGTTGATCAGCATGGTGCCCTGATGTGTAAAATAAGGCTAACCCTCCCTGGCTTGACAGTTACTGACTTTTCCCATTACAGAAATAGTACACTGGGAAACAAGAATATTCCACATGGCATCAGACACAATTTCTACAAACCTCAAGAGTCCTAGCAGCAAGATAAATACAGGCGCAAGCGATACTTTCAGGATGGAATCTTACAAAGACATCTGTCCGCAGGCTGTCATTCATATAATTCCTGAGAAGACAAAGAAGAAGGAAAATTGCAGAGCCCTACCATATCCCTTTCTTGTGCTATCCTTTTTTTAAGTGGCTACTGTGGTTAGCTCTCTAGGCACTCTACACCTAGGCTTGAAAGCTAGATAACCCTGTGAAACCTGAAAAGATGGACAACTGCCTCCCAAAGAAGGGGTCCACCAGAAATTAATGAACTGGATCTTCGCATTTTATGAAAGAGAACCAATTTTAACTTCACTTTTCTGTTTGCTACCACATACTGGCCTACTCTCATTCAAAGCACCACCTTTATTTTACTTGGAGAAACAGGTACAACTTGTAGTGTAGTTAGAAGAATTCTCATCAAGATCTAGGCTTAATCCCTTTACACAGAGCAACATGCAAATTCAAAAAAAAAACAAAAAAACAGACAGTCTGAAGTTGCAGATCCAGTGGAGTTTCCTTGAGAGAAATAAGGATTTCTTTCAGCCCTTTAGTTTCTTCTGCTGTAGTCTTCTTTTGGAAGGAGACGTGTCCACTCAGGAAAAGAATGTGACACATACTTTTCTTTTTTAGACAGCAAAACAAAGCTTCAGTAGTTCAGTCCTGATGTTCAGCACTATTGCTGCCTCCAGACTTAGGTTCAAGTAATTTCTTCAATGGTTTGTCCCTGGGCCACCTCCAGAACTGCCCTCATTGTAACAAGGTTTCTCAAAATAAAAGTTCACAGAATGGAGGCCACTGTAAAAACATTGCACATGACCCACAGTCAGTACATTTTACATACTGCATTTATGTGAATTTAAGCAAAATCTGAAGAAAACACTCTTTTTTCTTTGCAACTCTGAAGTGTAGTGATCATCCCCCCCCCAAAGGCTTCTACAGTTTTATCCTGGATTTGGAAATCACACGCTGTCAGTAGTAAGGAGAAGAAAAAGATTCCACACAGGATGAATGATGCCAGATAGCCTACTCTAGTTCCATGTCAAACTTTGCACAGAATTGCTGTTTTTATTAAAATGCAAAGAATGAGGATCACCAGTTCTGTGAATCTGAAAATTATGCTCTTCCAGTAAGAGAAAGCAATAGGACTTGAAATTTTTATTTCCAGTTTTGTTTTCAAGATAGATCTATGAGGAAACTTTCTACAGAGGAGAGGAACTGGGACAATGTCTTATAACTTCCAAAACCTCAAGTTAACTGGATCCAAAATGTCACTGATGGCATCCTAAGCCAATCAGTTGGGATGTGGAATAGCAGACCAGCCTTTCAGAAACTGGCACAATTTCGGAGCTGTACGATGCAGCTCAAATACTTACTATCCTCTGAATCCAAATGGCAGTAACCATGTGACTCTAATGGCATCTTTCCTTTGGAGCTAAACTACTGTCACTTTTGTAGCTTAGTGACAAAAAGGGTATGCCAGACTTGCAAATAAATTGGGCCTCCCCTTTACTTGCTGCTGGTTTGGATAGCTGCTTCAAATATGTAAGCGTCACACTATCCAACCTAGCGTGCTACACAGAATGCAAAACTATTTATGGTGGGACTGCTGTCAATGCCCAATTAATGGACAAGACTTAAGTGGGGTTTTTCTTGCATCAGTACAAACTGCTACACATGGAGGAGATAAACGGAAGAGATATAATCACTATGGAAGAAACCAAAAGATTTAATTATGCTCAGTGGGATCTTGAATTCCTTTTTACCCACTAAGCAACTGATTATAAAAATATAATCAAACTAATTTTCAGAGTCTCATAGATTTCAAGTTTATTTGTTATGCTGCACAGAGCAGCTAATAATGAAGCTTCACAGAAGTAGCTATGGGCAGGAGCCAATTTTTCAGCTTCAACAGAAGACATTGTGCTGGTGTGTAATACGTGGGCTACACCAAGTTAACACATTTCTTTATTGCAAGACTCAAGTTTCATACTTAAAAACGCAGAAGTATCTTACAAACGACATGAGGTTATAGAGTTCAACTCCCTCCCCATAACTCGGTAAGATTTTAAACCCAAGTATAATTCCCACCACACCAAATCTATTATGTATTTTCACTGAAAAGATGCAATCAGAACATCTTGGTAGTAAAACAGTAGCACTTCATCTGTACAAATGAACAGATAACATTTCAACAAATTGGAAAAAAAATTACAAGCAGTAGTCGGCCAGTTTTTAACTCTACTAGTGTACGCATACCACCTGTCTAGAGTCAGCCTTCTCTCTGTGGAGCCTGCTTGGGTTTGACTGAAGACGGCAGTTATCCCTGCACCATAGCGCTTGGGCAGCAGAGGAGAAGTCTTAGTCACTTACCCTCAGAGGCTACCCTTTGATCAAAAGAGTACAGAAAAGAAGAGTCAAAAGAGGTTCTCCTTCAAAGTAGCACCAGACAGTTCATAAATTGCGTATAGATCAATTTTAAATCATGTCAGTTTCACAGGTTATCCATCGGTAAAGTACAATCTTTTGGGGGCAGGGGGGGATGATAAAGTTTAATATGACCCGTTAAATATCTTTCCTAACCAAAAGAATGAAAATTAAGATCAGTAGAGGCAGCTAATAAAGGAAAGCAAGACATTGTAACATTGAGGCTGAGTAGCAGAAAACTTGTGTTGCTTCTGGATATAACAAGTAGGTGTGAAAAAGGTTGTTTATCCATCAGCTTTCATGTAAAATGACTGAATGTCAAAAGAAAACACTGCTCCATCCACATTAAAATATTAAAGATAACAAAGTAAAATTATCAGTTTCAGAGGCAGTACACTTTTGGACAACAGCTGTAAGAAAGGGAGGACTGCTACCATCACACCTGCTTCTAAGCACCTAAAGGTCAACCAACTGACCACTGTAGGAAATGCAGCCCTGACCTAGAAGGGCCTTTGGTTGATCCAAAAAGGTCACCAGATTCTCACACAGAGGCACTTTCATTTAAGTGCAACTGGAAGGGCAGGAGTAGAGAAAGAAAGAGCATGGGGTATATTATGAGGGTTTCAACCTCTCTTACCATTAGGACACAGTTTCTGAACCTTTAACAAAGAGGCCCCGTCAACTTCAAGAGATAGAAGTAGCATTCCAGGTTAAGACTGGAACACCACAAACTTGGCAGCGGAGCAAACACAGACTGCCCCCAAACATGACATATTTCTGCCACTGCCCCGCTGGCCTCAATAGAAACAAGAAATATCTACTTACCATGAGGTCTGGACCAGGTGTTGGTTACGTTCACATTCTAATACCTGAAGGTACATAACGATAATCTGGAAGATATGGGTGATTGAATTATACAGGTGACCATGTTGTAGAGAGAGGTTTTAAATTAGATAGGAGGGTGGCCCAAGCAATCCAGGATGCTTTGATCTGGACCAACGCACTTGTAAAATTCCATGGTATCTATAGAATGCCAAGAGCATGCTTTAGGGAGGTAGAGATGTGCTATTCAAAAGGAGGCTGCACAGCAGAATCTTTTTTTCCTTTGCATACAGGACAGTATCATAAATGTACGGTTTTCTAACCTGCTTTCAAGTGTCTCCTTATGTACCGAAAGGCTGTTAAAAATTAGGATGCCTTCCTCCTTCAGTGCCCACCTGAAGGAGGTTTAATGCAATGCATTACTAACAAAGTGCAAGACAGATCACAATGTGGGGGCAGGGAAGCAAAATGGAAGTTAATGTGCATTTCTGATATAAGAGCCAGAGCTCCCAGGACAAATAGAGGTGAATTTGAAAGATCATGATGGAAGACCAGGCAAATTAAAAAAAAAAAAAATACAAAGACTGAAAAGCTGTGGAAGAGTCAAGAACTGCACCACTGAGTTGTCAACCACTATTATTCAAGATATTCCTACCTACTGCTGACAGTTTAGATTTCCATAGCTGATCACGGCAACAGATTTAATCCAACTTTCCATGCCACCCTTCCTTGTAAGGAGTTCAGAACAACACATATGGTCCTAAAATCTTATGAGTTAGGGTTAGGCTATGGAGAGTGGCTGGCACGAGGCAACCCAAACCTAAGTCACTGTACCCAACACACCATTCTAGTTTAAGCATCCTGGGAAGCCAGCGCCTTAGCTGTTAATGCTGAAGTCGTTGTAATACTAGTTAGCAGTTTATTGCGTGGAAAGAAAGAGTGCAAAGTGGTTTTGTGGCGGGAATGAATAGAAAGAGAACAACTTCTAGGCCTGGCTACAATCTGTACTTCCACATATTTCTCCAGGGCTGCCTGCCTTCTGTCCTCCTTGTTAAGAAATACAACTACCCGGAGCTGCATACGCATTGAAGCATAAACCTAAGTGTCAGTGTTATTGATGCCAGATAAAATTTGTGGCATACTCGCTGAAGAAACCAATTACCATGGTGCTATCTAGTGACAGTTCCAAGAGAAGGTAAGTGAATGTGGCCAACTACAACTATGTTCTTTCTTCTTCAAATATTGGCTTGCTTGAACGCTAAAAAGAATACCGCTCCTGTCTATTTTTTTTTTAGGCAAAATGAATCTGTACTGTAAAGCATACAGAGCAGAGAAAAGGCTAGAAGGAAAAAAAAGAGCATGGCTCCCTATATTGCCATTAGTCCACCTATGAACTAACAGTATCTTTGCAAGATTAGTGCTGTTGTGTATGATACTCACATTTTATGATGAATTCAAGAAACTTATCAAATACTATCCAACAGTTACACAATGGTTTTACCTGCATGCACAAGAATAATCTCCTTTCATGCTAAGGACTTGGAGAGGGGAATCCAAGTATAGCTAAGTCTAATCAGCACTTAAAATCTGAAGCCACCAGTCTTCACTCACCACATGAGACACAGGACCAACTAGTAGGCATTTCTTGAAATGAGAAACAAAGACAGCAAATGCTATTAACTACAGCTCAGCTACATTAAGCACAGGCTAATCTATTGTCTATTCCATCCAACAGTTACTCAGACGCACTGTTTTGATATGAAAAAGAAAAACAAACCTTGTGAGGATGCTTCACATGTACACAAAACCCCAATTCCTTCAGAACTCTCCTCTCAGCCTTTATAATTTGGTTCTTCAAGTTAACATAGTCCTGATCCAATATTAGAGGTACCGGCTTCCTGTTGAGGGGAAAGAGGTAAAAGGGAAAATTTTGATCTGATGCCTGAAGCATAATGCAACAGTGGGCATGTGTTTTAGCACTGTCTTCGTTATTGCCTTTAGCAAACGAAATGCTTCTGGGCAACAAATACAGCTCCTCCTGGGAAGAATCTCCCCTAGTCCCCTCAGTCCACAGAACTGAGGAAACACTTCCTTAAGCATAACTATTTAGCCCACTGAAATTCAAAGCTTCCTCCAAGTGCTTTACATGTTTTCTCAACCAATCCATACAGCATGACCACTAGTTCAAGTTGTACCAGTTACAAGAACAATTTGCTGGTGAAATGATTCGAGCAACTACAACCCTGGAGACCAGCTTGATTTCTTGCTTGTCCATGGAAATCCACTGAATGACACACACTGAGCCCCAGAAAACTCCATGAAAGGGTCACCTCTGGGTCACTTTAAATTGGAAACGACATGAAGGAACACAGAAACAAGAACAACAGACTTTAAGATCACTTCAAGCAGAGTCCTTCTTGCAAAGTGCCTTTAAATGATGCCTTAACATCCTCGAAAAACTGTTTTTCATTCTGCATAGTAATAGGAGGGCATTCTACTGCTCTCCTGGTCAGGGCACCAGCCTTAACCCAGACTGTTCATGAGGTCTTAAACTGAAGTTCCCATGTACGTCCCTGCCTCTCCTGGGATCCTAACTCCCAATCAGTTTCTGCTTTGTCTGTACAGGGCATTTGTAGACACTGAGCATGCAATGGTTTGGTCTATGGGTAGACTATAAAGGCAAACAAAACAAATGGATTCATTTATTTACTTGGATTGCAGCCTATTGTATCATAAAACATGTAGGTATCTCAACAAGTATAACTGGACTTTTAAAGAAAGCCCACCAGGCCTCCAAGTCATCTTCTTGCTATGGAGGGGGCAAGATTTTTCAGTAGGCCTCTTTCTCTGGTTGGTGATCAGAGCTAAACTGACCTTGTCCTGTGGACAGAGCTAAAGGATCTCCAGCACCATTTTGCTTATAAGCTGAGAGGAGAAAATAAGCTATTTGCTGCACACTATATAAGGTGCACAGATCCTCATGCAACTTTATATTTAGGATGGGAGCATAGCATTGAGCAGTGGCGCAACATAGCATTAATGCAAAGGCATGGTTGGGCGGGCTTGAAACTGTTTTTGCAAAATTTGTGATTGGTAATTCCACTCCCCTGTATTCTACTTACTTCTTTTCTCGCAGGTATCGGAGTCTGTGGAATACATTAATAACGTCCCTGATACGCCTTGGTGCTTCTTCAATTTTTGATGCCAAATGAACACAGGCCATAGACACATGCTGCAAAATAAGCACTTGAAATGTAACAGACGTTTTGTTCTGACTTATCATAAGTCATCTCCTACAGGTGGCAACCAGGCCAGTACGAGCCACATTATGCTTATTCTCAAAGAACTTCTTTCTGTGTATGTCTGTCTCTAGTCCTCATTCAAAGTGAGATTTTTGATCTTTAAAGCTCTCAACAGTCTGAGGTGAGGACAGCTGAAATAACACTTATTTTTGTTCAAATTTGCCTGCCTATTCCTGTTTGGATTTTTGATAATTGAGCACCAAATGTGGTACTCCATCTTAAAAGAGATCCAAAGTTCTTCACAGTGATCATATTTCCTGTTCATGTTTATTTAGACTCCTGGGGAGATACTTGATTTGCTGTAATTTTCCTAGATTTCAGGGGGTGGGGAGAAATCTGCTGATCTAACTAACATGTGGCCTCTTGGCATGTTCTGAAAAAATGATGCAATCACCTTAATAAAGATAAGCATGTTTAGATGTGATATATGAATAGGAGAGCATTAAGAATTCTAAATCATATGCCCCATGCTGAAAGTAAAACTGGATAGACATATTAAGTAAAATTGTTTATCTAACTTATATCTGGCCTTACTCCTGGAAATAGAATATCCCACATACGTGTGATAATTAAATAGTAAGTAGAGAATTAAAACATAAAATGAATAAAAGCATAACAATTATTATACATCAAAAGAAAGTATGGCACCCAAACAGAGAGAAGCCCCTTCTGGAGCAAATGATGTCAGTTGCCAAAGGTCTGTTTGTTCTTCCTCTGATTACATATAACTGTGTAAGCTCCAAATTTCTGGCCTTTTAAAATGTTTATTATATTGTTATTTTGACTTTTTGTACAATTGCCTTATGTGCACACTATCTTAGAAAGGCAGAAATACATTTTAAAATGTAAACAAACAAATTTTAGAGCTCATTGCCCAAATTCAAGATAGAGCTTTTGAACTGCTTATCAAAGGCAAATTTATTTGAAAGAAGCAACTGAGATCTGTGGAAATTATTTGCAACTCAACATGATTAAGAACAGGACTACCAAGCAAAAAGCTCAATCATTGGGGTGCTCTATCATAGAATCTAGACATGCACCAATCAATTTTCTGAAATAATTACCATACCTCCATGGAATGCTTCACGAATGATTTTGTGTAAAAGAAACGCTGGAACAGCACCTGCCCGGTAGCCATGGCCACCTAGGAAAAACAAGCAAAACATACTTTAATGCTCCTGTAAAAGAGATGGTCAAAGGAACTACAAACAAATAAACGGATCATTCAGAACTTACACAGAGCATGGGGACCACATCTGCCTTCTATCCCCTTACTTCAGCACTAATACAGCAGCCACACTAACTGCCTTAAGGAATGGGGAACTTTTCTTAGTGGAACGATTTCCATCATGATGACCAGTACCTTACATCTTAAGAACAGTGACAACAGGTAAATGGAATATAATATCTGCACTTTGGATAATTTCACCTCTTCTTTACAGAGATGTTCCTTTCTGCTTCTCTCTGCCATGATTCAGCCTCATTCTCAAAATAACCCAGAAATGAACAAAAATTAAATGCCAGAACCTAATAGATAAACCTAAAGTCTGACAGCTACTAGGCTGGAGGAATTTATTTTATTCAGACACAAAAATGGATGTTTATATCTGGAAGCCAACTGTTTATAACTGAAAAATGATCTAACTAGTTATCCATCTTTACATAAAAGTCAGAGGAGGGCGACCAAAATGGTGAGAGGCCTGGAAACCATGCCCTATGGGATAGACTTAGAGAGCTGGGGATGTTTAGTTTGCAGAAGAGAAGGTTAAGAGGGGACATGATAGCCATGTTTAAATATTTGAAGGGATGCCATGTAGAAGAAGGAGAGGGCTTGTTTTCTGTTGCTCCAGAGACCAGGACAAGGAGTAATGGATTCAAGCTGCAGGAAAGGAGATTCCACCTGAACCTCAGGAAGAACTTCCTGACAGTCAGGGCTGTATGGCAGTGGAATATGCTGCCTCGGAGTGTAGTGGAGTCTCCTTCCTTGGAGGTTTTTAAGCAGAGGCTTGATGGTCATCTGTCGGGAGTGCTTTGAGGGTGTTCCTGCATGGCAGGGGGTTGGACTGGATGCCCCCTGTGGTCTCTTCCAACTCCACATTTCTATGATTCTATGTATCTGATAAAGGCACCAAGTCAGTTTAAAGCTCACCTGAAGTTCACACAACCTAGATACTAAGAAAAACTCTGGACTAAATCCAATTGTTGGTTCCAGCCAACAACAGAGACATAAATGAAAGAGACTTGTTCAGTCAACACTTTAAGTCTCACTGATTCAAGTGGTCTAGTTTAGTTGGACTAAAAACGGGATTTATGAGTGGGCAATGTGGGCTCTCAAGTTTTGGTGGGCCCAACTCATCATGACTCCCCAGGCCACCCTCTTCTTGGCAAAACTCAGTGGCCTCTCCACTCTCAACAAGGGTTTAGGGTCACAAAAGTAGAAAAAACGCAAATAACCCCTCCCAGGGCTACCCACTCCCAATTCCCTTGCCTTTTGCCTTGGTGCATGTTCTCCACACCAGAACAAAATGCATGGAAATGCAAAGTTGGAACCCTAAAGGGGAAAAGGAAGGCAAGCACACACGTCCCCCATTCTTTTGCTACTGTTGGGGCCAAATGCATGGGAATGGGAGGGGGTAGCTCCAGAGGAGGGGGAACGTGTGAATGCGTGTCCTCCCCCCCATGCCCTAATTCCCTTGTCTTTTGCTTGAGTGTGCTTGCCTTCCTTCTCCACACTTGGCAAAACACAAGAGAATGGCAGGAGGAAAACTGGTGGGGAGCACATGCATATCAAGCCAATAACCAAATTCATAAAGGCCAAACCTGTGTAATATGGAGGGAGGACTGTAAGGTGACTGGCCTTTTCTGGAAACCTCCAGGAGGAGCAGGAATTTACCTTTCAAATAAGCCATTGGCCCAGCTCGCATTGTTTACAATACAGTTTTTAAAAAACCTGAAGGAGACAGTGGGCATTCCTTTCTCCATTTGGGGGCATTTCTGTGAACTCATGCAGACCCCAGAAGGTTCCAGGACAAAATAATGGCCCACAATATCTGCACACGTCTGGCCTAAATGCAATTTGTGCTTCCAATTAAAATGTAGCTATCAACTCAACTGGTGACTGACTGATAAGCAAAGCATTATGTAAATTTTACCAATTCAATGGGACAACTCTAGTTTGGACCAGGAACTGGACTGCATTTATTATTTTTAAAATGGCATCTAATTTTAACAAACAGACCTTAAAAATAATTGTTTTTATCCAAACCAGGTTTTTGTTATTTGTACATTTTACACTTTCAGACAACCTGGTTTGTGGGCCTCTCTCAAGTTCAGCATACTGTAAAACCCAGCATGCATACACACCTGGTGGAGACTTTCTGAAGACATGAAAAAGAACCCTCTCCCTCAAATATAAAGGAATGAGGACACAGAAATTTGAAATGGGAATACAAAGCCACACTACCTCTTTGTATACTAACAGATTTAAATTGTGGCAAATGGCAACACTACCGTATCAACTTCTAACAACTGTAATGATGCAAAATGTTTGTTACTGACACTAAACTTTAAACCTTGCCAAATCATATGCCCCAAATATCTAGACTCATCATTATACTCTTTAAAGGCAGAAAATGAAAGAACTAGTAGCTGAATAAGACCAATGGTGTACGGGCACTAATGCAGGCCTTTAAAACATTATTTCCAGAGTACAAAATGCTACATCAAACATTAAGGCAGTTCTGAAGAAAAAAATAAGAAAAAAATCACCTAAATATAGAATAAAAATGTTTTGAATAAAAGACAGGATGACTCAGACACAATGAGCAAGCCACTACTTCAGCAGAGAGACACAAACTGTTCTAATTCTCCCTCACCCCACTCACACACACACACGCCCCAAGAAAATTATGTTCTTTTCAAAGGAGTAGTAATCAGCAGACCTTCCAGGAAGAACTTGGCAAACATACAGGACTAGCGGGGCAGAGGACACTGGCACAGCCTCTTGCATCACTCACTTCCTGGAACTGAATGCTGGCAGCATTGCCTGGGAATTTCCACTTAAGCAAGATTTTCCTCTCCGCCATCCTACCTACTTCTATCAGAGAAACTCTGAAAATCTTCTGGGTAGTTCTAGTATATTTGGGAGCCCAGTATATTCTGTTCCGGGATTCAACTGCATTGTTTTGTCCAGAAAAAAGAACAAAGGCCCTGCTATCGCCCATAAACAAAAGTTAACCTTGTGGCGTGTACACTCGCATATCAACTCTCTTTTATTTCCCCAATATTTACTACAAACCAGAGTCCCCATGGGCAGAATAAGTATCAAACCCAGTAGAGCCACTCTCAGTGATGACTCCACCAAGTTATTTTTCATTCCTACCAAGAGCATCTCAAATCCCCTTTTTCTGTCCCCCTCTCTTTAAATACAACAACAGTCAAAGCCCTCAACACAAGGACTATGACTACTGTGCCCTTCAGTCTTGTAGGAATTTTTTTTTACTGAGATTATTTAGTAACCACAGTTGCCAAACTCACGTGCGTATTACTGATTGCATACTGTATGAATAGTTTACATTTCCAAACACATATCCTTACCTTTTCCTTTTAAAATACCTGCATTTATTTCAAAATAGGTATTTGATAAAAGCCAATATAAAGCAGCATCCCAACTGTGGAATTCCCTCTCAAGAAAGCCCTATCACTCCTGTTCTCAAGGAAGGTAATGCGGACACATTTGTTCTACTAAATTTAACACAATCTAGTTACAGGGTTTGTTTGGCCCCTTTGACTGTAGTATTTGCGTTCTGCTTTTAAAAACATACTGATGTTTTAAAATGCAGAAGAGAGGGAGGATTTTTTTTTAAAAGCCCAAAGCAGACTTCGGTATTTTTCATTCACACACACACACGCACACATAACGAAAAATACCACCGTCTGCTATGGATTCGGCTAAATTTCGATTATTGAAAATTATTTTACTGTATATTTACAGTATCTATTTTACTTTATTTGTTTTACTGTGTATGGATATATGTGCATACACACACACACACACACGTATCTACGCACAATTAAACTAAGTTTTAATAATCTAAACCTAACCAGAAGAACGCTTAAGCGAACCACTCTAACGTTTTTATCTTCCCCTCACGTACTAGAAAAAAACGAACAGAGAAGGGGACGCGTTTCCTAACGTTTCCTCGCAAGCTTCTAGAAGCTTTCCCAACGCTTTTGAGCCTCTTTCAACGGCCTCTCTCTTTCCAAGGTTCTCTCCGGCCTCGCCCCCCGACTGCGTTGGTTGTCCTCACACAACGCCTCTCGTCACACTCCCCACGCCTCCACCTCATTTGGGCCTCGTCTCACCCCACCCCGAGGCGGCCGAGGCCTAGTCCGGAGGCCGAGTGAGGCCTTCGCGGCCCGCCGTACCTGAGGGAGTCGGAGCAGGATACCGGCGGCCTGGATGAGCTCACAGCCGGTGATCCGAAGCTGAGCTTCGGTCTCGGCGTCTAGGCCGCTACCCATGGAGGGGGTGAAGCGCAGGGCGTCTTCGGAAAGGAGGCAGTTCTCCAGCGTGATCAGAACCCCCGAGTAGAGCCGGTCGCCGATGCGAACCGCGCCGGGAGGCGGAGGAAGGGCGGCTGGGGGAGAACTGCCGTCGGACAGCTGCTGGAGGACGAGGACGTCGACGAGCCCGAGCCAAAGCCCGTTGCCGCCACCGCTACGCCGCCCGCGGCCGCCGCCGCCGCCGCCGCCGCCGCCATTTTGTCTCGACGTCGCAACCTCCTCCGACCGACCAACTCCCTCGCCTCTTCCCGTCTCCCCACCCCCGCTTCCGTCTCGCGCAAGGCTTTTGTTTCCCCGTCAGCCCGACCCTTATATCCCATTGGCTAACTCCGACCAGGAGCTCTCTCTTATTGGACAAACGTGCTCGCTCTGCGTTGTGACGTAGAAGTTGTTTTTTTCCCCTTCAGGTTTCGAACGAAGGGGAGGTTGGAAACCGGGTGAAGATTCGTTGAGAGGCGAGAAGGCGGTGGAGATACATTTCCCAGCATGCAACACGCGTGAAATCCTTTCAGTGTTTGGGGACGTACCACTACATAGCGAAGGGGAGATTGATGATAACTGACTGCCCTAATCAAATAAATAAAAATTGCTTTTCAGCCCTCCACACATTTATTTAGTTGTATGTCCCTCGAAAACATTGGCAGTTTGGTTTATTTATTTTTTTTTAAAAAAAACAGGGAATCAGTCAATTTTAAATAGAGAGGAAGACGCTCCCATTTTTACTTGGTACATCCCCAGACAGAGGGATCACCTCACTTTGAAATCTAAGCCAAAAAGTCTATTTTTTTGGGGGGGGGGGTTCCTGAAGGATTTTAATTAACTGCTCGCTCAATGTACTGGCCCTGGCCCACTGAATTCTAGCCTTTAGATGTAACAAGCTAACACAAAACTGGATTCTTACTGCATACTGAAGCACCTTGCCCTCACAAGGATTCGCTGTTGCTGAAGAAATCAAGCAAGATTTGCCAAAAGAACCAAGTAGTGCCCATAATAAGACCCAGCATGGTGAAGTGGTTTGAGCATTGGATTACGTACGACTCGGGAGACCTGGGCATGAATCCTCGCTCGGCCATGGATACCCACTGGGTGACCTCGGGCAAGTCACACTCTCTCAGCCCCAGAAGGCAAAGGCAACCCTGCACAGAACAAATCTTTTCAAGAAAACCCCACGATAGTGTGGCCATAAGTCAGAAACAATCTGAAGGCACACAACAAGCAACACTCACTGGATCAGTTTAAAATATAAATGGTGACACGGTTGACCCTCCACATCCACAGATTCAACCAACCATGGCTCAAAAATATTTTTTTAAAAATCCAAAAAGCAAATCTTGATTTTGCTGTGTGCCGAGCACTACACTAATGTGTAGGTACACCCTGCTGTGGCCTCTCACCATTTCACAGATCACGAGGCTCTCTCCAGTACTCGTTTGATTTGTTCGCCATTTATATAAGGGGCATCATTTTGCTATGACATTGTATATAATGGAACTTGACCAGTCACAGATTTTGGTATCCATGAGGGGTTCTGGAAACAAACCCCAACAGATACTGAGGGCCCACTGCTTGTTCACTTTATTCATAAACAAATAATGCACAATATCTACTTCGCACTTAGAATGTTGTTGCCTGCCATCATGTTGTTTCAGACTTATGGAGAATTTTCTTCTTCCATGCCTCAGTGCCCCATTTGCATGTGAAGACAAGGCAGAGAATACAGGACAGAAGTATCATAAAAAAAAAACTCTGATCAAGCCATCACCAATGGGGGCGAAAGCACGCAGTAGAACACATATCAAGCTGTCCGTAGATGGAGCCAACGTGATTCAGCTTTAAAAAAATCGGTTGCCAAACAAGAGTCAGATCCAAAAATCTTACACAAAGGGTTAAAATCCACACATCTTCAAAGAGAAGTAGAAAAGGTAGATCTGCCCATCACTTCAGCAAGTCACAGATAAAACTGCTGATTATGAGATGACGAAAAATATCTTGGTTCACAAATGGAGGCAAACTTTGTTTAAAATAGTCCCTTTTTAATTTTAGCATAGCTTAGTGAGCAAGCAGTATCATCAAGCATATTTTAAAAGACGTGAAAATATCCCATTAGGTTCCTTTCCATCTCCTTTGGCAGCAAGCAGGCCCTCCTCTCCTCTCCTTTTTGCTAAAGCAGCTAAGGACTTGAAAGTCTTTGGCTCATAAATTGCCAGGTCAGCCAGTACTTTCCTGTTCAGTTCCACTTGACACTGAAATGCAAAAGGGAAAAGACAGATGTTAATGGTTGTTAGTTAGTTAGTTGAAAGTTTATTAGTCAATTGAACATATCAAACAGCAAACAAGATAAAATGTAAAAAGCACAATACATAGGATACAATGCATAAAATGTCATGGGATAAGATAAATTAGACAAAATAGAATGGCATATATTGTATTAATTAAACTAATAGTAAGAAGTTATTGTCTTATAATAGACTAAAAGGTTATAAAATACAGGACCAGCATATGCTTAGATAAGTTCATCACCTTTACACGCAACCCCAATATGCTCAATAAAACATCTTCTCAGTTGAATAGCCCCACCTATGAATTTAGCAGTTCTAGTTGCAACGTATGTATTTGTACCTTGAAGGAAGTGGGCTAACCGATTATTATGGTCCCAATGTGTAATTCTGTCGAGTATTGTCTGGTACGGGGTCCTTACTGTGTCATATAGTTTGCAGCTGAATAGGACATGCTCAATATCTTCTATTTCAGATGCCCCACAGACACATGTTCTCTCGATATATGGCACTTGATGGAATCGTCCATATCTGACCATGGAATCTACCTGCTCAAATCTTGCTTTGGTTAAAGCTGTTCTATGATATTGGGTCAGGCCCACTGTCAGATATTTTTCTATTTGAAAGGACTTTTTATTTTGGGCCAACCATTTCATCGACCTAATATTCACGAGTGTTTCAATATCAGTTTGGGCATTTACATCCATAACTCTTTGTTTAAATATTCCTATGGCCTGATTGGTTGTCAGGAACAGCAGTAGCAGCATTTGTTGCCAAATCATCTCAAATATTTAGTAATTTACTTATTTTGGGATAGTGATTCACAAACAAATTCTATCCCTTGAAAACATGGGCAAGTGGGTGGGGGGGATCCTGACCATTTGGGACAAAAACAGCACTAACTCAGAACCCAGGAGAGGTTCTGAAACTGAACAGCTTGTAAGACAAGATTCCATGTTTTGGGATAATTTTTGCAAAACCAACAGTTTCCAAATGTTTTTAACTCCCACCATTCCAACCCAGTAGTCATCCTAAGAGATTTGTAGTCCATCTGGAAAAAGTGCCAGGCTTTGGAAAGCAAATATAAAACAACAATGAAAAAGTACATTTGAAGGAGACAGTAACAAACTATGGCCTAGCTTCCATCCCATGCTATGTAAACCACAGAATTTCAAGTGACCACAAGAGCCTTCTGGTCCAACCCTCTGCCATGCAACTAAAACACTCCTGGAAGATGCTCATCCAACCTGTTTAAAGACTCCGAAGGTGGAGAGTCCACAATTCTCTGACGCAGTCTATTCCGCTGTCAAACAGCTCTTAGAGTCAGGAAGTTCTTTCTAATGTTTAATGGTAATCTCTTTTCCTATAATTTGAATCCATTGGTTCATGTTCTAGTTGCCAGAGCAGCAGAAAACAAACTTGGTCCACTGTCTACTCCAGTGTTTCTCAGGCCCACCACTGCGCCAGGGACTGGCAAAGTACTTGTGCCTATTGTTAACAAATGTTTCTTTCTCTCCTGGAAACTCATCAAGGGCTGCACTGGTCCAAGGATCATCACTATGAGTAGCCCTGACCTACATGATATCCCTTCAAGTCCATTTAGATAGCATCTTAACTAATAGGTTAATCAAGTCAATTCAACAAATTAAACTTTTTCAGTCATCAGTGTTAACACAAAGAAACACATTTCCCCATTTCTAAAAAGCAACATCAAATAATTAATTCTCAGATGTAACATTCCATATGGGCCAGAAGTTAAGAAGCCACACTGGAGAGGAAGCTCAGCCCAAAGCATTTCACAAATGAAAAAATGAATTTCACTACATAAGGATTCATAACAAAGAGCAATCCCTTTGTATCCCAAACCAGCCAAATTATTTCGGCATATGAGGCTGAAAATCCCCAGCACCTCTCTCTCCATACCTGGCAGTAAACAGAAGACAAAAAATCAAATTAGTAACTATTTGCTAGCCTTTTGTCACCAGTCATATACATTTCCTGAGGCATTAAGTGCTCTCTACATAATTGTAGGGCCAGGCTATTGGAGAAAAAAATGGGAATAGTCTTGAAAAAGAAGGAAAGCAGTTTACCTTATAAAGACCACTCATGAAAACGTGGTACTTCACACCATGTTCAAGAGATGCAGCTTCAACCCTGGTTTCCCAAAGCTGAAAGCAGAAATGGAGAATGCTGAGGTGTTTATTCAGGCTGCAATGTTAACGTGGTCTGTGACAACAGTGGGGACTCCAATTCCAATCAGCCTTGGCCATGTTGGTCAACTATCAGGAATGATAGGAGTCGGAGTCCAACAACATAGAATCATAGAGTTGGAAGAGACCACAACGGCCATCGAGTCCAACCCCATTCTGCCATGCAAGAACACACACTCAAAGCACCCCCAGCAAATGACCATCCAGCCTCTGTTTAAAAACCTCCAAAGAAGCTGACTCTACCACACTCAGGAGGATGAATCTATGATTAACAATTTAATTTAAAAAATGCACCAAACAAATTATACAGGCTTTCTGACCTGACAGGCTAGGTACTGGGGCACTGTCATAAAACAGAACTGTTTGAAAATGGAACCCATGGACTGTACTGTAGGAAGCATGAAGGACTTTTAGAGGCTCATTTAACGGTGCACACACTGCCTGCAAAAATTCTGAGACAGATTGACACCTTTCTTCCCCTCTCAACTCAAATTAATATAAGTTGTCCTTATGTTGGAAGTGTCAAAAGAACGAGTCATCAGATAGTGGGGCATTGGCAGGTGAGGGCTTCCTGTATTTTAGCACAAGCATACTAAACTTCAGTATACTCTTTTTTAAGTGTAATTGATTACACTACCAGTAAGTACAGCCAACCCTCCACATTTGCAGGTTTCACTTTTGTGGATTTGATTATTCACAGATGATTTGCTGTTACCTTTGCTGTTATCTTTTGCCATTTTTAATAAGGACTGCAAGCCTCATGAGACTGAGAAACTGTGAATGAGGCTTGTAAGTTCCTATTAAAAATGGTGTGGGTCAGCAGTGGAGGTGGCAGTAATCCCCACCAGCTCCCCACTTCTGCCTTGTGAAGATGTGTTAAATATAGTTTGGGAGGGCCTAGAGTTATTCATGTTTTTTTTTTACTTTCACAGGGGTCCTGTGCCCCTAAACCTAGTGAATGTGGAGGGATAACTGTAATGGATTCTATCTTCTAAGATGGTCCCATACTGTAATCACAAGAAAGTACTAGGTTCAGTCCCTTGCAGTCCTAGTGTAAAAGGATCTGGTAGGAAGTAACTGGGAAGATATATCTCTTCTTGACATTCTGGAAATGTGCTACCAATCCATGCTGACAACCCCAAACTAGATGAACAAATACTCCAACTTGGCATGACAGTTTCTCCTATTCTTACACATCTGAGTAGCCCTTAGCATTCAGAGAAGGAAAGCTGCAGGGTAGTAGAACGGACTCTGTTCTGAGGTCATATAAGGAGGGGCGTGGCAAGGGTGACTTTTGTTGATCTTTCTCACATTCCCACCTAACAAAAGGCATACCAAGATTAGATCTACTGTACTCTGCAAGGTATTTTTCACTCTTAAAAAAAAACAACAACCCTTGGAGGTACACTATAATGAGCCACATCTAATTTCTGCACACTCCTGGTCTATACATTTTGCCAATGGTTTTCCAGGATTTAATAGCAGCTGCTGTTCTCAGAAGTACCAGGAGATGCAGGGGGTTGAACACGGGACCTTGCGCATGCCAAGCACATGCACTATCACTGAAGTGCAGCTCTGCTGTCCATGCACATGCTGCTCTCCCTCTTTCTTGTTATGTGCTCTTGCCATTCCTCTTCACTGTGCCATGAAACTGTGCCATGAAACTGAGATGGGAAAGAAATGTCTGAACAAAGAGCTTGTTCACTGAAAGATAACCCTCATTTGGTCTGACTTCTGAACTCACTTCTTGAGGAAGATCACTAATGGTTCAATTTTTTATCTATAGCATGATCAGCTGGTTTTTCCGCTAGTCCACAGTGGCTGTCCAAACTCCAGGCATATTTTATGCTGATAGTTAGAAACGGACCTAACGAGCTGTCTAATACCAAGATACACTATTTGTCTATCTTCTTGTTGCGTGCCTTGAAGTCATTTCTGACTCATGGCAACCTTAAGGTGAATCTGTCATGGGGTTTTCTGGGACTAAGAGTGTGTGATCAGCCCAAGGTTATCCAGTGGGTTTCCATGGCTGAGCGAGGAATTGAACCCTGATCTCCAGGTTCATAGCCCAACACTCATTCATACCACTATATCGTGCTGGCTCCCTTTTGTATATCCAGCCCAGGATTATCTACTCTGATTGTCAGCTGCCTTCAGATTCTAGTGCAGAATTTGCTCTCATTACTTGAACCTTCCAAATGCTAGATAAAAACTGAGATTTTCTGCTCACAAAATAAATAAAACATCCATACTCTACCACAGGCAGGGACATAGTGCAGCCCTGCCCACAAAGCTTCTTTTAAAAAAATGTTTATAATGTTTTTTAAAAAAGAATTTTTAAAATTATTTTAAAAATGGGCAATCTCTCACCCAGCAAAACGCTCCAAATAGGTTACATTGCAGCAATTTTGCCTCCACTTACACCGAAAACCTTTCTCAATTTTTTTAAAGTGAAAAAACATATAGTGGAATATCAACTAAAAATGGAACTGGAAATGATTTTCCCTTTGTGTTAGGTGTGCTAGTGTGCCTCTGCTGGGAGGCTGCAGAGTGAGCAAAGATACCTGCCTTCTACACATTTGCCACCCTTGCTATACTGGATCAACTCAGGCCCCACCGCATCAAGGGACGATCCACAGGGTGCCATGTGAAAGCACAATCATCACAAACACAGGCAACGCATCTGCTCCTTTCTTTACCGTTCGCATGTCTCTCTTTTTTGACTTCTCGCATTTGTCGCAAACACGAAAGCCCTCCGGACAGCGCGGACAGCTAAGCCGTAGCAGCGGTTTTTTCGTCCACGGAAATGCTAGAAGGGAAAAGAACAGGGTGGGAAAACACGAAAGCAAGTCTATTTCCATTAACAATGGATGAGTGGCTGTCATCTTCTGTAATACGTAAAGGGGTTCTTCTCCCACACATACTGTGTCACAGATCCTTGCATATTCTGTGACAGGAGATATTTCACTAAGGTTGTAATTTTTAACCTATCCTGTGGGCTTGGGACCTTGATACTTGAAAGAGCCCCTAATGATTGAGATCTGCAGGAGGGTCCTTCACACGGGAGAGAGCCTCCTTAGCTGTGGCATGGAATGTCCTCCCCTTGGAAGCCTGGTTGGGGCCAGTGCTGTTTCTTTTGGACACCAGGTCAAGACATGGCTTTTTATTAAAGCCGTTGGGCCTAATTTACTTGGTATGTACATGGCTTTCACTCTTTTAACCTTAAGCTCTTTTGATTTGCTTGGATTAATCAATATGTCTTTATCTTGTTTAAATTATTTATTGATTTCAATTTGGAATTGTTTATATCGTTTTATGTGTTTGCTGCCCTGCAGCCTCAATATAAAAGGGCAGGATAAAAATATTTTAACAAGTAGTAAAAATGAATGTTTTACCGCAGTGGTTCTTAATCTGTGGTCCACAAACCCCCACAGGGGCACAGTGTCCTCTCAAGTGGTCTGTGAATGCTTGAAGAAATGTTGTTTTAAATTTATACAGAATCATTCCAACAAAAATGTTGTAAAAGGAGGCTATGCATTTACTTATTTCTCTCTTATCTCAAATTTGAAGGCCCCTGATGAACAATTTTTTGGTGTACTTTAGGGTTTTAAATCTTGAGTTAAGCCTTGGTAGTCCATGGCAACAAAAGATGTTTAGTACTATTATTCCACTTTCATTGACATGGCTCCTTTCTATGAAATTTTGGGGTGTGTAGTTTGGGAAGGGGTTTCTCAGCCAGAGAGCTGTTGTGCCTCCCTGAATGGCTAAGTTCAGAATTCCGCAGGACACAGCCGTGGCTGTTAGTGGAACCACAGCACTGTAACTATGTAGTGGACGAGGGCTCTTGTTTCTACAGTGAATGAAAGAAATCAGAAGAAAGGCCTCTGCATCTCATCTCTGTCCATTTGCTCCAGATGCAATTCCTGCTCATCATTGTAGACAGCTTGGAACAGTTATTTTTTAGGACAACAGTTGCCTGAATTCCTGGGTGTGGGATTCTGGAAGCTGCAGTTCAAAAGGTTAACTTTCCATAACTCTCCTTCTAGGTTAGAGTTTTAAAAAATTAGGGCAGATTGGCTCCATACTGAGGATTTGGGGGGAAAGGGAAGCAGAGAGATTTCTGCTGGGAACCTCTTGGTTTGAAAACTCCATCTCTCACACTTGCAATATGACAATATTTTCACCACATCCACCCTCCATCTTCCCCTGCTGGCAAAGCACTTCCTATTTTAGCAATTTATATTTATTTATGGAAGTTATAAACAGTATACACCAATACTTCTGGTTTTTGGGGGGGAAAGCCTCCCTGCAGGTGCATGTGAAGCATGCAGTCCAGTGGTTAGCTGTATCGTCTGAAGAGCACGGCAGCACAAAATTGTGTCTTTTAGGATGAAATTCCTCCCCAAGGGTGTTGGGCAGTACAGCAGAGTAGAGTAAAAAATCCAATGTAAACAATATATAACTTCAGTCAACAGATTCTATTTTATCTATAGGTGTGAAATACATGATGGACTAACTTAAAGCAAGAAGGCTTGCAAAAACAGGAATGCTTCAAAACATGTCAAAAATAAGAATTGTTTGAGGATAACTAATCTAAAACAGAGAAGAGTATTCCACATAATCAGTGAACTCAGGGCTTCCAGGGTTGTAACCCCAAGATGATTTGATTTGCAGGGACAATGGCCTTTTCCGCACTACACTCTTACAGCGCGATGATTCCACTTTCAACATCCTACGGAATCCTGGGGTTTGCAGTTTCAGGAGGGGCCAGTGGCCCCTCCCTAAACTGCAAACCCCAAGATTCCATAGGATGTTGAAAGTGGAATCATCGTGCTGTAAGAGTGTAGTGCGGAAAAGGCCAATGAAATCATTCCCTACCCACCTCAGACTGCCCTTTTTCTTTTGAGTGTGGTTGTAAACCTGTAACTAGCTGGAGAGAAAACATTTATATCTTGTCCTTACTGAGGGCAGTTTACAGTTAAATAAATTTAAAATAATTAATAACAACGCCAATAATTTTAAAAACCAGTTAAAACAGTTTAAAATCAGGCCAACCACAGTCCAAACTGGACAAACTCAACAGGCCTGAATGTTTATTCTTTATTTTACTTGGTACCAAAAGAGTGACAACATTGGCAATAACTGGGCATCCAGGGGCAATAACTGGGCGTACAACTGGGGTGCCACGGCAGAGAAGACCTTCTTTCATGTTTTCTCATGATGTACTATTTCCACCCGTGGGTCACAAAGAAATGGGTATTCTCAACCCAGAAGGGTGGACTGGATGGCTCTGTTATTCTGTGATTATTACCACGTATTGCTATGAGCTATCTTTGGCCATTCCCACACCAGCCTGTTATAGTGCTATTATTTCACTTTCAACATCCGATGGAGTCCTGGGTTTTGCAGTTTAGGGAGGGGTCTTTGAGGGACCCCAGGTGTCCACAGGATGTTGAAAGTGGAATAATAACACTGTAACAGGCCAGTGTGGAAATGGCCTTTGTTATCATCTTGCTTGGGGAGTGGCTTGGATGCACAAGGAAGGCCCCTTAGCTTTACAAAAGACCTGCTCCCAATAGAAACAACTGTTCAAGAAGGGGCTTGTTGATCTGGATCAACCCAGGGACCTGCATTTGTGGGCATTTCTTCCTTGCATCCCTGTAGGGACTGTCATGATGAGAGGCTGCATTTCAGAGTTGACCACTGCACCCAGCGTATTGAGAAAAGAACTTTAGGAATGCCCAAAACGTTTCTAGCATGTTACCTTTGCCTACAGATAACCCTGTAAAATGACCCCAATGTCCCCATGCTGTTTAGGAAGGGGCCACAGCGCAATAAATAAACACAGATTCTTAGGCCATTTCTGCACGAGCCTGTTATAGCGCGATGATTCCACTTTCAACCTCCTCTGGAATCCTGGGGTTTGCAGTTTCGGGAGGGGCCGGCCGAAACCCCAGGATTCCAGAGGAGGTTGAAAGTGGAATCATCGCGCTATAACGGGCTCGTGCGGAAATGGCCTTAGGTTCTTGACCTGTGCAATAAATAAATGCAAGAAATGAATAGAGATGCAAGCTGCAAGATGGCACGGGAGGGGAGGGGAGAGCAGCAGGGAAATGCAAGAGAAGAGGGCTGGGGGGAGGTGGGGCACCCACCCTAAACCCTTACCCGTGCCTGGGAGTTGGGGGGGGTCCCCACCCTAAACCCTTACCCGCGCATGCCGGAGCACCTCTTGCTTGCGCCAGAAGCGATCGGTCAGGCGGGACCGGATCCAAAGGCTGGCGGTCAAGAACACCATCCTCCTCGGTTTTGCAAAGGAGAAAAGGAAGGGCGCGCAAAGGCCGGCGGGGCTCTAGGGCCACGCGGCGCAGCGGACAACGCCGCCTTTCCGGGAGTCAGAGCGCCGCCCCGGCCCTGGAGGCAAAGAGAGCTAATGCGAGCGGAGTGCGCGCCCTCGGACTTCCGGTACCATTCGGCCACCTCCATTTGAGTGGACAAACCACTGGGCGCCTGCCTGAAGTTCCCACTTCCACGCAACCGTTAAAGGGACAGGAACCACTTACAGGCCATTTCTGCCCTACACTATTATAGTGCTATTATTCCACTTTTTTTTTTTTTACATTTTATTTCTTTATTCAACTGAACTGTGAACAAGACACGAAAATAACATATAAGTAAGATTTATACAATTGCACTTTTTCTTTTTTTTAATATATAAACACCAAGAAATATGGAAAATTGGAATTTCCAAGCACCTCTTAAGGAGTTGGTTTTGCACTATGTAAATAGTGTAAATAGTATCATAAATAAGGTTTATACAATTGCACTTTTTCTTTTTATATATATATATATACACATAAATAAACACCAAGAAATATGGGAAACTGGAATTTCCAAACACCTCTTAAGGAGTTGGTTTTGCACTATGTAAATAGTGTAAATAGTATCATAAATAAGGTTTATACAATTGCACTTTTTCTTTTTATATATATATATATATATATACATAAATAAACACCAAGAAATATGGGAAACTGGAATTTCCAAACGAACACCTCTTAAGGAGTTGGTTTTGCACTATGTAAATAGTGTAAATAGTATCATAAATAAGGTTTATACAATTGCACTTTTTCTTTTTATATATATATATATATATATACATAAATAAACACCAAGAAATATGGGAAACTGGAATTTCCAAACGAACACCTCTTAAGGAGTTGGTTTTGCACTATGTAAATAGTGTAAATAGTATCATAAATAAGGTTTATACAATTGCACTTTTTCTTTTTATATATATATATATATACATAAATAAACACCAAGAAATATGGGAAACTGGAATTTCCAAACGAACACCTCTTAATGAGTCGGTTTTGCACTATGTAAATAGTGTGTGTGAATAGTGTGAACAGAAAATAATGTAATACACTTTCATTCCTGATTTGATCTCCTCTTACAGTCTACAGTTTATGTCAGATTATCCAAATCTCCATCACTGTCTCTATCTATGTACTGATCTGCCCTTTATCTATCACATTAACTTCAAGAAAATACAATTACCTGGATTTCCCACATTATTAATTGTGCTTTTCTCCATGGATTTTAACGAGTGACTGTTGTATAACTGTTGGCCCAATTTTCGATTTTTCTCTTTCAAAATTCATAAGTGGATTCCATTCCTCTCGAATTCTGCCAATAGGTTTTCCTTTGACTTGAGAAGTCAAGATATCATGGGACTTCATTTCTAATAAATCATTCAACCATTGGTCCACATCTGGATTATTCCACTTGCAACATCCTGTGGAATCCTAGGGGTTTGCAGATTAGGAAGAGACATTTAGAATTCTCAGCCAGAGAGCTCTTTGGCCTCACCAAACTACAAACCCCAGAATTCCACAGGACATTGAAAGTGGAATAATACCACTATAATGGTGTAGGGCGGAACTGGCCATAAATCTGGCAATCCTAAAGCAGATAGATAGATAATATCTATTAAGTCAATAGATCAAATAAAAAAAAAACCGTGTGTATATGTGTGTATATATGTACTAACATATATACTCAGCGTTGCTTGGAATTTTATTTTCTCATACTTGTTAGATAGATTTGACATTTTGTGTCTCTAATTCCCCAAGCTTTCTTGTCCAGTACCTGTAACTTTTCCCCATATTCACCAATTCATTATGTTTTTAACATACATTATATTATTAACATACAGAGGTTGGGTTTCTGAGGGAATACACTGCCCTCTTCCTTGCTGCTAGGCCTCATCTCCATAGCAACCAGCCAGGCCCAATAGCTCTCTGACTGAGAATTCTAAAGCCTCCTTCCTAAACTGCAAATCCCAGGATTCCATAAAATCTTCACAGGCAGCCAAGTCTTCTTGCCTGACACAGACAAACAGACAAACTTTGACTTTTATATATTAGATGTGTATAAATTGCAAATTACATACAAAGTGTATTAAATTTGGAAGAAAATAAAATGTCTGATGAAAATAGTAACATTATAGGTATCAGGTCACTTTGCTTCCCTGCCATGATATCATATATGTTTAATGTATTTTAAAGTAGTGACTTGAGGTTTCAAGTTTGCTTACTTTGTATTTCACCAACAGAACAATTATATGCTATTTGCTATATATCATATACTGGCTGATCATGCCTGTAACATGTTACACACTGCCTGATAATCTATGCAATATTTCTGTAATATCTCTGCTTTAGAAGAGGCTGGGGGGAAGGCTGGAAACCATATGTCGTAAAGGTAAAACAGTGTTTTAGGAAGGAGTGAATGTAGATATAATAGGCCTTGTTAAGTGAGAGATCAAAGGCAACACAAGGGCCTTTTCCACAAGGGCCAGCCGGCCCCTCCCGAAACTGCAAACCCCAGGATTCCGTAGGATGTTGAAAGTGGAATCATCGTGCTATAACAGGCTAGTGCGGAAAAGGCCAAGGTTGGGAAAGTCTAGGAAGGAAGCCAGCCAGTGAAAAGGTACTGTTCTGTTTAACTGGCAAATGGCAGTTTCGCACAGTGCAAACTTGTGATATTCTGCTGATAAGAAAATGCAATGCCAGTAAGCCTTCAGCTCTGACAATTTGCTGAAATGTGCAAATGGTACTCCTGAAACTTCCTTGAATAAACTTCTATGAACTTCTGAGTATGTTCCTTGGAGTTATCCTTTACGTGACAAATAGGTTTCATTTTCTTTTCATCCAATTTTAATACAGTAGCAGTTAGCAGCTAAATTTCTATACTGCTTATCAGTGCAAAGCACTCCCTAAGCAGTTTACAACATGTTTTGCTATTTGCCCCCAACAAGCTAGGTACTCATTTTACCAACTACGGAAGGATGGAAGGCTGAGTCAACCTGGAGCCCAGCAGGATTGAACTCACAACGTTGTGGCTGCAGTACTGGCATTTAACCACTGCACCACCAGCGTGTATGTATCTGCTGTGTGTGAGATGTATATATAATATGAAACCTATAATATTACTACTTTCATCACACATTTTCTTTTCTTTCAAATGGAATACAATTTTTAATGTATGGTTTGTCTGGTTTTGATACGATCTGTTGACTTATTCAATATATTGCAAACATCTGCATGCCTTGGGCAAGAGAGAATGGAGCATCACCACAAACTCAGGGAAGGGAGTAGGGTGATAGTTTAAGTAGATTCAAAGCACCATCCTATGAGTGTCTTGCTTGGAGAGATATTGTCCAGTCTAGGGTTGTCAAACTGAAATCTGGAACAGCTCCCGTACCTTGCAAGGTTGTTCAGAAAAAGAGAGTTTCAGCAGTTGTGTTGCATCTTACACAAGCAGGTAACAAGCATCACTTGCTTAAAATCCCCTCTTCTATATAACCAATAAAGCGATGGGAGCCCTCTATGCCCATCTGTAAATGCAAACATTCGACATATCACCTATTTTTGGACTTTCCTATCAATTCTTCCATCCCTAATTTTTGCACCACTTAGGATAAGAAGGAGTTCTGGAGAATTTGAAAGCTTGCAGATTTTAGGGCCACTGATGGTTGCGCTTGATTGCGTGAATAAAAACACAGGTGCCATTATTTGTACTCAGTGTGTCCTTCTAGTTGTTGTTATATGCCATCGTCAGCTTCAACTTATGGTGAGCATGTGAATAAGAAATCTCCAAAAGGTCAAATCATCAACTGCCCTACTCAGGTCTTGCCTTCCTTGATTAAATCAATCTACCTGTAGTACACTCTTTCTCAATTCCTATTGCCTTCCATTTTATTGAGCATCATCATCTCTTCCAGTGAGTCATGTGATCTTATCATATATCCAAAGAATGAAAGTCTCCATTTAGTCACCTTGGCTTCTAGTGAGAGTTTAGGCCTGATTTGCTCTAGGGCCCCTTCATTGTTCTTTCTTGAGGTCCATGGTATCTCTAGAACTCTTCTCCAGTACCACGTTTCAACTGAGTTGATATTTTTCTCCCAAACTTTTTTCACTACCCAGCTTTCACAATGATATGTAGAAATCAAAAGTACAGTAGATCCCTTGTATTGATGGAGATGCATTCCTGGTTACCATGGGTAAAAACACAGATATTAGAAAATTTTTTTTTTTTTCAATTAGGTGAATGGTGTAGATATTGAGACAGGTATGCAGCTGGAGAGGAGATCCTGAAACTGGACAGAACTTTGGATTCTAATAAAAACATAGAAGTTAATAACATATGGTCAAAACAGAGATGGGAACAAAATGTATGACCAATATGAGCAAGGAAAGTATGGACAATGAAAAAATGAACAGTGGATAAGAGTCCAACATCACAGAAAAGGAATAATTTCCCATTGGCAAAGGCTGCCTTTTATCACCCTATATGTTTAATTTATATGCAGAAAATATCATGGAAAGCAGGATTATATTCAGAAGAAGCAGGCATGAAAACTGTGGGGACACCAACAATTTAAGATAGACAGGTGAGATCGTATTACTTATAGAGAACAGCAAAGACTTGGAATGACTACTAAGGAAAGTTAAGAAAGAAAGTGCAAAAGCAAGATTACAGCTAAACATTTAGAGAGCAAAAATAATGACCACAAATGATTTACATAACTTTAAAGAGGGCAATGAAGACACAGAAAGAAAGATTTTCTATAACTTGTCTCAGTCATTAATCAAAATGTAAATTGTAGCCAAGAGATCAGAAGAAAACTTAGATTTGGAAGGACAGCCGTGAAAGAACTAAACAAGACCCACAGTTCCTATTTACAAAGTCTTTTTATGGGAACCCATTACCCCCACCACACACACTTTTATTGTCTTCTGTCTAGCTGAATGTTTTTCCCCCAGCATTGGCATGGGGAGCATGGTGAAGGAGGGCCAAAGAAAAACAGGGTTTTCAGTGCTGGTTGCAGCTGCATGTGCAATAATGAAGCCTGACCTGGGGAAGAATGGGATTCTACTCTAGGCAATTAACTTGTAGGTACGTGTGCTCACATACAACAGGCAAGGTAAACGACTGCCTCCAGAATCACTTACTGAGCATGCATTTGAGCAAAAGAGCAAGAAAGGGGGAAAACAGATTTGCTTACTTCACCAGCTAACCTGGTGTGTTGAAAAAGCATAGATTCATAATTTTCACCACCAAAATGGAAATCATAAGAAAAGTGGGGGCTGTTGAAAGAAAAAGATAATCCTGGAATGAAGTTTAGAAGAAGCTTTCAAGTAGTCTCTACGAGATTCAAGGCTTTGTTAACTGAGGTATGCTTGTAATTGTTTCCTTTTTTTTTTTTTCAGAGCTCAGGAAAGTTATCTTACTGAATTACAACTCCAGAATCCACCAACCAATGCAACGACTAGGGATTCTGGGCATGTCAGCTGTGGGAGGAAAAAATCACATTTCCGTGTTCTGCAGATGAGCCGTATGTCCATGGCTATGGTATTCTGGAAGAAGTAGTCCAAAACCTAATATTACTAGGCTCTTCTCAGTAAAAGGATTAGGATTAAGCTGTACCATCTGTTTAGCAGTAATGGGATTCAGCAGAGATGGGCAAGCTTTACAAACACCCCCACCCCATCCTCCATGTCCCAAGATCCCACCAACTGAAGCCTGGCACTAGAGTCCAACATGGAGAAAAGAAGCCAGCAAAGTGCACTGCAGACCCCTTTCCATGTAGTTAGATTACAGCTCCCAGCATTCCTCACCCTTGGCAATGCTGGTTAGGGCTTCTTGGAGATATAGTCCAACAATATCTGGAGACCATACTTTGCCTTCTTTTGACTTAGAATTAAATAACTGTAATAAACTCAGGAACTTGTTCTGAGTACCAGCACTGAATGCGGGAGCTCACAGTCTTTCTACAAAAGAATTCTTCTCCTGAGAACCCTGAACTTTCTCTATTTCAGCAATATAATTTTGAGGAAGTTTTTCATTTCTTTGCTCCTATTGTTAAGTATTTGGGAGTCAGAGGTACACTACAACTCACCTAGGGGATCTACCAAAAGATCTAGATCTACCTTTTGTCCACTTATCTCTGGAGCTTAGCATTCTATACCACACAAGGAAGAATTAAGCTCACTAGTATAAGTAAGAATGATGAACTGCTCTGCTTGAGGAGTGGTGGGGAAGGAGAGAGAGAGAGAGAGAGAGAGAGAGAGAGATGCAGGTCAGTCCTATGCATGATTACTTGGAAGTAAATCCAGATTCAGGGATAGGGCAAGATTACATAAAACTAGAGCATCTTAGGAAAAATGAAGCCGCTTAAATTCTCTAGGGAATACACATTTTCATCAGAAAGTATCCATCTAAATATTGCTCACCTAGGTTGAAATAAAGTGAAGTACTAACAAGAAAAATTAATATCTATGTGTGAATTTTAGCCTCTTGCCATTTATTAATGATGCAGCTGGAGGATCCAACTACTGGTTGATAAATGGAATTAACAGTCATTTATGATTTATAATTCGTTGGTGGCAACAATGCAGTGAACTCCCGTAGACTAGCTTAGACTTATTGTCTATTTAGCCTAATATCACCCACTCTGGCTGGCAGTGGCACTCCAGGGTATTGGAAGACACCTTTCCCATTGCCTGCTACTTCTGCCATTGTAATAGGATGTGCCAAGGACTGAGCCTGGAACCTTCGGCATAACAAGCAGGTACTCTTCCCCGAGGCATGGTCTTTCCTGTAAGATAATTGTAGAATACTGCCTTCTACTGAATTAGACCACACATTATTCAGTATGGTCTATACTAACAGCGATGATTCTGTGCGGTTTCAGAAAGGGTTTTTTCCTAGGGCCTTATCACATCTCTCCTTATGCCGCATTACTCTGTTTGAAACCCATTCCAGACAGTCTTGTGAGGGTAGCTGATTGCTGATGCCCTCTATCACACCCTTACTGCATTAACACTTCAATAGCGTCATTAATTTGTAATTTTCATCAGCATTAAGGCATCGTTACAGACTCCTGCCCCCTGCTTCATGATCAGTTCCTGTAGCTGTAAGAGTACCACTAGCGTTATAGCATCATGAAGCTACGACACACCGACACCATACCCACTAATTGATCACGGATGGAAGAAAGTGCTATGAGACATCTGCACCTGAACTGGGTACTGAATGGTTGCATGAAATGAGGTCATTAACAGTTTATTTCCACTGTGGAAAATAAACGCAACAACTCTGCAATGCAATGGTGCCTGGAATGGAATGACATCATGCAATAAGGATGAATTAAAAGCAAGACAATGCATAGCTATGACAGCATAACAACATGGTGCAAGAAGGCTCCACGTCTTACCTGGAGAAGCCAAAATTGAAACTGGGACCTCCTATAAGTGGTCTACTATTAAACTATGTTCCCACCTTTCTCTCTGTTTCTCTCTCTCACACACACACACACACAAACTGTATTGATATTACAGTTGACCTACTAGATATGATAAAGATATATACTTTAAATGGGGGCCGACAACAGTAGCCCACAGGCCTGTCATGTTGGTAGCAGCATATTTCCTGAGATTTCCAACCAAGAACCTGAAACTAGGTATGAAGTCATTGAGGCAGGCTCTTTGACGTCACAGGAGAGGGTCCTTATGATGTCACAGAGACAGGGCAGACAACACTTGGGAAGCACGGTGGAACTGCTACTGGATCATCTGATTATGGAAGTGGGAAAATTTAAGCAAAATCTGGCTAAACATGGCTAACATGGTAATGTGAGAACCCAAAGCCAGGCCAAAACCAAAACTAATAAATTAAAAATATTTATTTTTCAATGGCCATGTGGATAGAAGAGTGTGGCCAATAGCTGCAGAAGTTGCCACCATTCCCACTTGGATTCACATCTCCTTTCATCATCATTTTGAGAGGGACAGTTATAGAAATGGGGGTATTTGGGTTGCTGTGAGGGGGGTGTTACCAGCCCATATGCCCCACACTTTGATATGATTTAATTGGCAAAATGTATTGGCATTGATACAAACCATGCCCTGCTAGGGCTGGGCAAGCTGAACAAGAGGAAAAGACTGACTGAGCACATGTGATGCGAATTGGGTCAGAAAATACCTCCAGGCCCAGCCAGGTCACAGGAAATCATCAGAAACTCCAGAGATAATAGGCTTGCCACAAGCCTTAACAACTCTGCCTTTTGGACAATACCAACTGGGAGATTCCCACCCAACTACTGATTGTCTTAACTCCTCTTCCTCTGATCATGAAACCTCTTCTTTGCCCTAAAACTTGTCTGACAAGCACCAAGCTATCCGGGAGACCATTAGCACTTTGTCACCTGTCGCTAAGATCATTAGCCCATCATCGTCTACTCTGATCTCTTGACAAGATCATTGTCTACTCTGCAGAACTTCATTGTTTGCTCAATCAGAGAGCCATTCACACCCTTGCCCTCCAGGCAGAAATTGAGAATATAAATCCCTAGGTTTGGCCAGTCAACTCACAGGGCACTGATTGCTGGTCACCAGTCTGCTTCTACAATTCCCAATTGTGTACTGTCAGCCATGAATCTAAGCCACATCACTGATTTTTTGCTGCTCTTCTAGATTGCTAAATATCATCCACTATGCCCTGAAGTCTTGCTATCTAAAACTTCCTTCACTTTTCCTTTAGTTAGCCTTGTGTGATTGCATGACTGCTTTGATCTTGTGTGTGTGATTAATTTCCTCAATAAAACACAATTAAGTTTACTTTGGATCTCTGGCTGGTTTTTCCTTGCATTGGTACCAATTGACATAGGCGTAAAAGATGTCATTAGTTTACCTACCTCTCGCAGGCCTCCTAATTTGTGCAAATAATTCCCCACCTCTGTGTGGAGGTACTGGCATTGGGGGTGGACCTCTGAGTCACTCACATTTTGGGGGATGGGGGGGGCAGCCTGTGGGAAAATTGGGCCCCCAGGCAATTGCCCAGTTCTCTTAAAGTAAAAGCAGGGAACGAATGGGCCATATGCATTTCTTAGGATGTTTTGCATCTGCAAAACACACAAAAATAATTTAACCAAGCTAGCTGCCACAAAACCATGGTGGATTGCAGTCTTTCCCAGCTTAAACAGTTTGTCAAGTTTTAGCAGATGTGACCTCAGTTCTGGTTACCAGGAATGCCAGTGCAGTCGATGGGAGTTCATGATGACAGGGAAATGGTCTTTTCCTATTTTTAAGGCCACTTCACATATAAAAATCAAACTCCATCTTCCTCCAGTGCCTCTCCCCTCATATTCTCAGCTGCCCAGAACTGGCAGGGACAATCCCAATTACTGTTTATATATCCATGTGTAAGTCCAAAAAATTGAGTAAAAAAATTGACCTGAAAAACTGGGTCAACTTATCCACAGGCCAGTGTAAGTACTGTACCTTAACTCTTCTCAAAAAAGGAACCATCCTCTTCTCTGCGTGGAGTGGCAAAAGGCCTTTTTGAATTCTCTGGGCTTGGGGGAAATGGGGGTGGCTGGCTCCCTGAGGCAGTGCTGGTGCTTTCCCCTCTCTATAGACTGCAGTTATCCATGGGCCATATCAAAATCCACAACTTTGGCCCCTAAACCTGCCCTCAATGTATACATGAGATCAACTTATACACAAGTATATATGGTAATCTTCTGTCATCCCACTTCTTTCACTGCTTTTAAAATGTCCCAGTTTCTCTCTTCGCCAGCCACCTTCCCTCTTTGTCCACAGATTACTTCAACTGCTGCAAATTGAGTGCAAAGGGCAACAGTGGTTTGTACTTGGCAGAGGGAAGAGGAGAAGAATGGGTAGACTCTTGCCCTTTTCTGCAGGCTCAGGCAAAAGCAAACTGCTGCAGCCTCTCCTAGCTTGTCCCTAACTTTCCCTGTCTTGACAACACTCTGATGTTTGGCCACATGTCTCCCAGTTTTCATTTCTGAAATATTGACAGGTATGCATATGTCTTACAGTTTGGAGATCCAGAGAGTGCAACAGATTCCTGAGATTTCAGCAAGTACCTTATGCCCCCCAGTTTTTTTTATGCCCCCCAGTTTTTTTTTCTTTTTTGGCCTGCAAATCCCATCAACTCTAGCCAACATTGCTGCAGGTAAGGGATTATTGGAGCTGTAGTTCCCAAATATCTGGAGGCTCACAATTCTCCATTTCAGTTTTAAAAGATGGGACATTTTAAACCTTAGCCTGGAAGTGGTCAGGAGACAGGGGATGTGCTCTCATGGGGTGACTGAGATGGCCTAGGCCCAGGCATGGCTCTGACACCAAATCTTCAGCTGTCTCCTTCCACTGAGTTCTCATTGTGAGGTCTGCACCTTTTGCCAACAAAAGTTCTATCAAAGAGAAGAGTCTTTTTTCTGAGGCTAGGTGCAAGGGGGTTCTACTGAGCCATCCCACTGCGTTGATGTCGGCTCCATGGTCCAGGAGGTAACTGGCTATGTCGCTGTGGCTCCGACTGGCAGCTCTGTGAAGTGGGGTGAGATGGAGACTGTCCCTGGCATTTACACTCGCAGCACTTTCTCCTACCAAGAGGTGGACAGCAAGCAGGTGTCCGGCAGTTGCCGCTTTGTGGAGTGGGGTGCAGCCGTAATGGTCAGCCAGGTTCACATCTGCTCGAGCACTGAGGAGCTGCTCCACAATCTACAGAGGGAGAGAAGAAAGGTAGCATTACATCCTCCAGTTTCTCTGATTTGGAGAGAACAGGAGGAGAGGAGAGAGAAATTGAGACATTTCAAAAACAGCTGGAAAAGTAGGAGGACAGAGGACTAATCAGGACTGTCCCTGCCAAATTGGGACAATTGGATAGTACGTAACAAGAACAGATTACTTTTCTTAAAAAAAAAAAGAGTAACAGGAATGAATTTCTTTTAAAGATTAATTTTGCTACTTCTGCTCAGAAACAAACACCTACTCCTGTTCCTGCTACCAGGAGTAATTTCTTAAAAGACCAACCTCATGCTTGCCGCTGTTAGAAGCAATGGCAAGTGGCGTCCTTCCCAGGTCATCCTGGACGTTCAAATTAGCCCCCTTCTCAAGTAAGAGAAGTAGTGCTTCAGTTCTTCCAACCTCGGCTGCTATGTGTAGTGGTGTGATGCCCCCTTGGCTTCTCAGATCTGGGCTGCTGTGCTGGGAAATGAGAAGGTCCATAATATGCAGCTGGTTGTTGGCTGTTGCCCAGTGCAAGGCAGCCCAATGGTTATGGTCCACAGTGGCTGGATCTGAGTCAAGCTGTAAAAGTAACTGTGTCATCAAGATGTGTCCATTGGCTGCAGCACAGTGAAGGGGGGTTAGGCCTCCTTGGCTTGATGCTGTTAGGGGGGCGCCCCGAGCCAGGAGAAACTCCGCCACCTGAGTACTCCCACTCCAAGCAGCATGGTGCAGGGGAGTGTAGCCAGCACTATCGCTGGCATGGATCATGGCTCCACGCTGGACAAGAAACTTCACCAACAATGCATGGCCGTTCAGTGAGGCAGCATGTAAGGGTGTCCACCCATTCTCATCTCTACAAGAGGAAAACAAACCAAGGATCAGAAACAAAGATATTTAAAATGCAAAGAGCCTTATCACACCATTCTCTTATGCCGCATTATTCCGCTTGAATTCCACTTCAGCTATTCTCCTGAGGGTTGCTGATTGTTGATGCTCTCTATCACACCCCTTCCACATTTGCACTTTAATAGCAGTATTTGCATGGTTTGCTCATCCGCATTAAGGTGTCATTACAGAATCCTACACCCTGCCTATCATTTCTGTGACTGGTTCATGTAGCTGTAATTGCACCATGACATCACGGCACTCTGATGGAAGAAAGCACCATGACAGTCATTCTTAACCTGGGATCGGCAGAGCTCCAACAGGGGGCCTGTGAAGCCCTGTTGCTGGATACTAACATCAGTGGCAGCAACAGGGACAAAGCAGCAGCAGGGTATATGTGTGGGCACCAAAACTGTTCCCTAGTTTGCAAGTAAGGGAGCAGCTTGGGCAGACGCACATGTCTCCTTCATCAGGGACATGGCAGCAGGGGTGGGTGGGTGCTGAGGGACACAACAGCAGGCATGTGCATGTGCCCAGACTGCTCCCTCATTTGCAAAAAAGGGAGCAGTTTCAGCATCTGCACACACACACACACACACACACACACGCTGCTGTGTACATGACAAAAGAGACATGGTGGCAGGTATGTGCACATATCCAAACTATGACTCTGGAGACCAGGGTCTGAATCCACACTCAACCATGGGAACCCACTGGGTGACCTCAGGCAAGTCACATTCCGTCAGCCTCAGAGAAAGGCAAAGGCAACAAATCTTGCCAAGAAAATCCCCATGGTAGGTTTGCCTTAGGTTATCAAAAGTCAGTTTTCAAATGGGAGAGACATGATGGCTAGAAAGAACTTTCCTTTTCAGTGATACTTTGTTGTTGTGTTCCTTCAAGTCACTTCTGATTTATGGGGGTTTTATTTAGGGGGAGGGACAAGATTTGTTCAAAGAGAGTTTGCCTTTGCCTTCCTCTGAGGCAGAGAGAATGTCTCTTGCCCAAAGTTACCTAGTGTCTGAGTGGGGATTTGAATCCTAGTTTCTAGAAGCCAGAAAGAAAGAAAGAAAGAAAGAAAGAAAGAAAGAAAGAAAGAAAGAAAGAGATTTGAATATTTAAATCTATATTTAAATATTTAAATTTAAACCTAAATCTAAATTTAAATATTAAAATCTTGCATTAAGTCTTGGGGGTTTCTGGCAGGAAATTATATTTACAGGGGGTCTCAGTAAAGAAAAGGTTAACAACCGCTGCACTATGAGATATCTGCACCAAACTGAATTGTTACTGAATTGTTGCATGAAAGTGGGTCATTAATGGATGATTTCCACCACACACAAAAATAAATACATTTTCAACAATTCTGCAACATGACATAATGACATAACCCCAGGATTCCAGAGGATGTTGAAAGTGGAATCATTGCACTATAACAGGCTAGTGTGGAAATAGCCTAGGACACAGAGCAATGGATTCAAACTTTAGGAAAAGAGTTTCAATCTAAATGCTGGGAAGAATTTTCTGATGATAAGAGCAGTTCAACAGTGGAATATGCTGCCTTGGAGTGTGGTGGAGTATCCTTCTCTGGAGTTTTTTAAATAGAGCCTGGATGGCCATCTGTCAGGAATGCTTTGCTTGTGTGTTCATGTATGTGGAGTGGTGGACTAGATGGCCATTGTAGTTTCTTCCAGTTCTGTGGTTCTATGAAATGTTGTATCAGACTGGTGTGTCTCATGATCAGTGGGAGGGAGAAGGAGCCAAGTGGGGGAAGCAGTGAGAGAACCTAGCATATTACAAGAAAGAGACAGGATGTAATGGTTGAAGAAACTTAAAATAAAAAAACAAAATTTTAAAAAAGAACTGGAAACTCTCAATACTTCCAGAGACCTTTTGTCCTCCCTGGAGAGACCCAATTTTCTCTCCATTTATGATGCAGCTGGAACTTTTGAGTCACTTTCCTAGTTACCAGGTTGCCCAAAGGGGGCAGCAGCTGCCTGCACCTCACCTGCACTCTGTGGCTGCCCCTTGCTTCAGCAGCTGCTTTACCAGGTGTGTGTCCCCATCCCTGGCTGCCTGGTGGAGCTCCCTCCAGCCCTGTTGCGCAGCAGCTGGATGGAAATTACTCTCCGAGGGCTTGGCAATGAATTCACCATCCTCCATGGTCATGTTTCCTTCTCTGGTGGTCTCCTCGCTCAGCACCATCCACCTCCTCACCAGCTCAGCCTTGATTCTTGTGCCTTTTGAAGGAATTATGAGAATCATTATGGATCCCTCAAACCTGGCCCAAGACATTGTGCTGCCTGAAACACAGCAGCAAAAAGACCCCGCCCCACTCAGAAAAACTAGAACCAGGCACATGATTTCAGCACTTGAGGTGGAAAATCCCACAAGCATCTTTTCTTCCTCCTTATTTGGTAGTAAGAATATAATATAATGATCATGGTCTTAGTTGAACAAGTGTGGAGGGTTACATCATTTCTCTTTCCTCAGTTGCAGAAGAGCAGCCAGGATGGGTGCAGCCCAGTTACTTTCCCCACTCTGGTGCCCTTGGGGCCTTACGGCTGCTGGAAGGGGGATTGTTTCTGAGCCTTGTGCAAGGAGCTAGAGAATATCTCCTTGCACAATGTCCATTCACTGATATAAATGCATACACATACACACAGTCTCAGATTGCACATGTAATCAGTAAAAGGATTTAGGACCCTAAACAGCACTTTCCCCAGCCCCCTCTGTGGGGCTGAATGAGGTTCAGCACCCCAAACAGGTCCTAGAGGCGCTCCCTCTTTAAATGTCCAAGCTGCCTGAGATCCTTAAAAAAAATCTCTCTGCACTTCCCATAACCAAAATCTCTCCATCTTGAATCCTTTGTGCTACCTCACTTTTGCTGATCCTGCCAAATACAGCTGCTTTTGTTCCCAAAATGTGTCATCATTATTATAATAATGTTATTATATTATATACTTCACTGGTCAGCAAATGAAACATATGTAATCAAGGCAATGTCGATTGTTAACCAAGGTTAGCAGCAATGTATAAGAATTCTGGTCCTGGGAAAAATGATGATCCTTCCTTAATTTCTACAGTGTATGCTTTATGAGATCATTGATCTCCAAGCTTATAAAAATCCCTCCTTTTAACAATAAAGGGTTCCTCTTCACTCATGAAAGAAGTGGTCTGGCTATGTTCTTCTTGAGGAGGGTGGAGGAATACTTTGATCAAAGTTTGGGACCCTTTCCAAACTGATCCAGAGCTCACCAGCAGATTGCATGTCCCCTCAGGGTGATATGTGATGGATCTAATATTTTAGGCTTCTCTTATACACATACATATGCCATCAACAGCATTCCACCTAATATAATTATAAGTATATAGGCTGGAATCCTGTTAGAACAATTATCATGCTTGTTGTCACCACCATCTGTGCCTGTTCATGACATGCAAGAGCTGCTCACTGAAGTAGCCACCCACTCAGCCTAAGGCAGGGATGTGTAAACTGTGGCCCCACTACCAGTTTTGTGGCTGCAAGCCCACTGGGGTCAAGATTTCTAATTTTTCTATTTTTTATTATTATTATTATTATTATTATTATTATTATTATTATTATTATTATTATTATTATTATTATTATTATTATTATTAATCCCCCTATCTATTTCCCAAAATCAGGACTTAAGGTGGCTTACAATTTAAAAATAGACCTAAAAAAATGAACATTAAAATGAAAATAAACTATTCATAATATAAAAACAATTTAAGCATACAACGAAAAAAGGTAAAAAGCAATTAAAAACAATTCAGTTTTAAGACAACACAGCCTTTTCTTTAACAGCCTTAAGTTATAAAAATCTGTCTGAATAAAAATTTGTCTGCCAAAGGAAGTATAGCAAAGAGAGACCCATTCTAGCTTCCTGAGAGAGCGAGTTCCAAGTCTAGAGACAGACGCTCAGAAGGATTTCTCTTGCAATCCCATCAACCATGGCTGTAAAAGTAATGGGAATGCACGAAGGGCCTTGTCTGAAGATCTCAGAGCCCCAGATAGGCTCACCTGGGAGACACACTCTGCCAGTAGGCTGGGCCCACATATGCTCCAACTGTTCCAAGTTGGCAGAATAATCATTCTTTGTCCCTTTGTTAGCTGCTTTTAAAATGCTCCCGTTTCTCTTTCCTCATCCCACATCTTCCTTTTGTCCTTAGTTTACGTCAGTTGCTGCAAACTGAATTCAAAGTTCAAAAATAGTTTCAGTCAATTAATAAATCAGAGGGGAGAGGAGGGGGCAGAATCTTGGCCTTTTGCTCAGACGAAAGCAAGCTGCTGCAGTCTCTCTTAGCTTGTGTGTTCTTCCTCATTAATAACCTTTGTCTACTTGATCACACTCTGATGTTGTTTAGCCACACCACCTTATTTTCATCTGTGAGATATGGGAGGGTATGGACCTGAACCATATAGAGCTTTATTGGCCATAAAATTTGCAATCTGGTCCTATAAATCCCATTTTTTTCTCTAAGTTGACAATGAGGAGACAGGTTGTTGGCAAGGAAGTCAACTGGGCATGGGAAGTTCAAAAATGCAGCATCAGCCCAAGGCAGGATAGAGCAGTGCCACTGGGGCAGGACATCAAGGTTGATGGGCATGTCCCTACTCAGCTGGATGAGCAGGAGGGGCCCCAAACACAGCGGGGCTGGCTTATCATCTTTTTATAGGAAATGAAGGAACAAACCTCCCAGGCTGCTAAAAAAAAAAGTCCAATAGGCCCACAGTGCAAGTTAAATAATTGTGCTCTTAACAGAATCAGAGCTAGAGCGTAACACGTATTGAAGAGCTTTTGTATTTTTAGAAGTGTTTTTCTATTTTGTTTATGGTTAGTAAGACAATTACTCTTGGAGAGTAAATAAACAATGCAAATTAAGCTGGAATTCGACACCTAAGGCATGCAGGAATCTCCAGATAGATACTGATCTCACAGGAAACTACAAGGATGTTTGGTTGTATTTTCTTTGAACTAAAAAGAAATACTCCATCTTAATAAAAAGATGGAACATCTGGCTTTCCCAGAACATGGTTCACATATAACTAGGAATTTTCTGATTCTTTTTGGAGTTGAAGATATTCTTTTGAAGGAGTTGGAGGTTTGAGAGCTTAAAGTAAGAAGCTTTCTTTCAGATCTGCAAAACAATGAAGCTTGTAAACTCCCCTCAGCTCCTAAAGGCGTGGCTGAGATCGTTTCTTCCAGCTGAAGACTTCTGGATTAGTATCAAACCTTTTATGTTTCCTTTTCTTTCTTTCCTAATTTTCCTCTCTTTCTAACTTTCTATAGTCTTGTATGCTTGCAGTGTATGTGAAGTTGAGTGATTGTATGAATTTTAACTTTCTATAATCTATTAGCTCTTGAGTGAGTGTGGGTGTATATTAGCTTAAGTACAACCTATTATTAGTCAATAAAGCTATTCATTGTATCCCTTTGTGTGATTTTTGACTGGGCCTGACAGTTAAAATTGGGTTTTAAAGATCCTTTGAATACCCTGTCCTCCTTGCATAGCTAAAGCAGTGCAGAGCTAATTTTTCCCCACAAGAGACGATTTTGACAGCTTTTGGGAATCCTTTAAAGGAGTCCTAATCAAACAGGGTAACACTAGTGCCTTTCCAATATCCAGGATAAAACATTGCCCCAAATCTTGCTAAGAAAGCTGTAAAATAGGAGTGCTGTAAGTTGGAGTTGACTTGAAGGCAAAACATAACAAGCTAATGAGTTTTCTGACTAGTTGGAACAAACAGCAGGCAGCGAAAACGGGACATAGCCTTCTTTGGTTTGGCACCCTGTGCAAGAAACGCGCTCTCTGGGAGGCCCAGTTGGTATAAACAGTGCTCTCTTTTTGAACCCAAGGTCAAACCTAGATTTTTCTTAAAGCCTTTGGGGCTTTATCTGATTACTTTCTAAAGTGTACATGTACATAGTTTTAAATGCTTCAGCCTTTTCTGCTCTTTTAACCTGATAATTTATTTAATATGTTTTAATTCTATTCATTTTGTTTTTATCTGAAATTGTTTTAAGCTATTTCTGTTGCTATAATTATATGCTGCCCTAAGATTTCATGATAAAGGATTGGATAGAAACATTTTAATAAGTAAATAAGTAATTTCTCTCAAGAAACAGGAAACTAGAAGCTGCCTTTAAAACAGTTATTTTAAAATAAAATAAAAACCTTGCTTTTGGGCATCTTGGGACTATCGCTGTGACTTCTTGCTGCTGTTGTTGTGTGTCTTCAATTTGTTTCTGACTAATGCAACCCTAAGATGAACCTGTCATGGGGTTTTTTGGGGGCTTAGAGTATGTGATGCATCCAAGATCACCCAGCCAGTGGGGTTTCCACCAAGTAGGGAAATGAACCCTGGTCTCCGAAGTCACAATCAAACTAAACCACTACACCATGCTCCATCTCTATAGCCATTTCCGCACAAGACAGTTATAGTGCGATTCTTCTACTTTCAACATCCTATGGAATCCTGGAATTTGCAGTTTCAGGAGGGGCCACCTGGCCCCTCCCAAAACTGCAAATTCCAGGATTCCCTAGGATGTTGAAAATGGAAGAATCACGCTATAACAGTTTAGTGCAGAAATGGCCTATATGTGTGACTCTTTTAAAAAGTTCTATTCCACACTCCAGGCTATTGTGGATAGGGGAATAGCTCATTTATATGCTGAACCCCTGTTCACTGGTTGTCAGCCATAGAATTACAGCTGCATAACTACACTAGAGTGATGCTAGACTTCACCATTGTACAAAAATTTGTCAGGTACTTTCAGCACTGTATCGAGGTGGCGTGTTCTTCTGTGTTAGAGATTGCCCTTCTAAGGTAACTTACACAGAACCAACTCTTGCACAGTGGTTAAGCTGGTACAACACTGCCTGTGCAGCCCTGAGTCAGACACAGCCCTTGCACAACAACATAAAAAGCACAACCACCCACACAAGGGTATCCGATGCCAGAGTAAGGGCACCAAGCCTGCATGACTGTCATGTGTGACATCCCAGTCCCAATTCCTGGGATCCCCATTTCGAAGGCTTAAGTAGCAGGTGAACAGGAAGGACCCCTTTCTTTCCACGTGGGTAGGTTGCTGGTCAGAGACGAGAGGGCTAGATTGGAAGGACCAGTGGCTCACCCCAACAGAAAGCAATTCATTTGGTACACAGAGCTAAATCTGGGGGAACATCCTCAGGGCACAGCCGTAGCAGATTGATACTACTTTAGCTGTCCCGGCTGCATCCTAAGGAAACTTGGGATCTGCAGTTTTATGAAGAACGTTCAATTCTCTGCTAGAAGGGTCTAGTGCTGGAGCTTAAGATTTGTGGTCTCTCCCCAAACTACAAATCCTAGGAATCTATACAAAGGAATCATGGCAGTTAAAGTTGTATGAAACTCTTAGAAGTTGAGCAGTGCAGCTAATACCTGCCTGGTTTGAGGCTGATGGAGCATCCCTTCAGAAAATTTTCACCAGTGGCAAGCATATTTGCCACTTCCCTCTCACTCTCCTTCCCTCAGCACATCGTCTTCCCCTGTGTCAGTTTCCCAAAAACCTCAGAAACAGATTTGGAGGAGAAGAATCAACACAGATTGCCCCTTTCCTTCTTCATTTTAGCAAGTGCTCTGCTGGATTGGAAAACATCTGAGGACAAAGGAGCCCTCATTTCCATGGAAAGAAGACCCTGAATCTAAGCTATAATTTGTATACATTATAGATGACAATACAACATGGTTCATTTCTAGGTTGTCTCTCTCTCTTCTACGAACATTCTGGGTTTTGTTGGGGATAGGGTTATATTTTTCTTACCAGTCATTTCTCTTCCACTGTTGATTGGAGCTCTATTTACTGCAAGCCTGTCCGTGAACAAAAATGCGGTCTGTTAACACCGTTGCTCCTGAATGCTGGCTTGCTCTGGAAATGTGTTTGCTCTGGAGTTTGGGCCCTCTGCTGTTCCTGCTTGGTCCCCCGCTCCTGATCTTCTGGCCCACCTTTTGTTAATCCTTCTCTCATAACCCCAAAAGGTTGTCCTTGGTGGAACAACTCTGCAAAGTAATTTGTTGGCACACAAGAAAGCCACAGTGCCAAAGATGATGGTGACTACAACAACCACAGAGAGCTATGACTCAGCTGTGGTTGGCAGAAGACATTTCTTTCTCCCAAAGAAAAATTCCCAAAGCAGCCAGGCAAAAGAAATCAGTGAGCGGACTGTATTTTTACCCTGACAATACTTGTCCCATTAATATCAGGCAGCTCAGAAGTGGAGCCAGCAAGCTCCCTCTGTGTCATTGCTTCCCTGTGATCTGTGCATATTTGAATGTGCTAAGAGCTGTTTACTTAATGACTAAATGGACTCAAAGAGGGAGGGCTGCTTGGCTGCTAATGGTTAATAGGATATGCCCTACTGGTTCTCTCTGCTCTCCTCCCTTACACACACACACACACACAGATGGAAGTTCTTGAGTTGACATTCAATCACCATGGAACTCAGGTGCCTATCAGAGGTGCTGGGCTACAATTTACATCATTCGCAGCCAGATTGGGATGGTGGTAGAATCATAGAGTTGGAAGAGTCCACAACGGCCATCGAGTCCAACCCCATTCTGCCATGCAGGAACACACACACAAAGCACCACCAACAAATGGCCATCCAGCCTCTCTTCACAAACCTCCAAAGAATGTGACTGTACCACACTCCATTTAGCCAGGCTAAACATACTTAGCTCCCTAAGTCTCTCTTTGTAGGGTATGGTTTCCAGACCCTTCACCATTTTGGTCACCCTCCTCTGGACATGTTCCAGCTTGTCAACATCCTCCTTGAATTGTGTTGCCTAGTTAGGGTTGCCGAAGCAGGACTATCCCAGGCCACCCACAAGACATAAGGATGGTCCCTTGTTGTCATGGAGCTGGGCTTGGTGATGTCATTAAGCAGGGTGCATTAAAAATCAATAGTTATATAGAATATGTTGTTCAAATTAAAAGACCAATGGGGATAATGCATGCGCGCGCGCACACACACACACACACATACACACACCATCCTTTTCCAGTCTCTTGCTCTGAGGTTCTTCCCCCTTAGCTCCAGGAAAAGAAAAGAAAAGAAAAGAAAAGAATCCAGGCCCTGAGACCTGGAAACTCTAAGGCCATTTCTGCACTACACTGTTATAGTGCCATTATTCCACTTTCAACCTTCTACAGAATCCTGGGCTTTGCAGTTTAGGGAGGGGCATCTGGAATTCTCAGCCAGAAAGCTCTTTGGCCTCAGGAAGCTATAAACCCCAGAATTCTACAGTAGGTTGAAAGTGGAATAAGAGCACTGTAACAGTGCAGTGCGGAAAAGGCCTAAATCTAAAAATATGGAGGGCCATAGAAGATGGAGGTTGTTGAAAGGTTGATGAGCATGTAGTGAATCTCAGCAGTGGCATATTGACTGTTTTAAAAAGTAGGGTGCAATGTAGTGCAAAGGTTGTGACAGATGTTACATGTGAATAAGTAAGCAAGCTTTCCCAACTTACTTTAAAGCTGGCATGGCTTCAGTTATACTCCTTGGCACGCCATTATTCTGATCTAAATTATCTAAACTTGCTACAGGTTTCTAGCAACTGTGCAAGCTGAGCCCTGCCATAAACAATCTGCATAATCTACTTGCTGATAAATTTGAAAGAGAGTGACTTCCAAGGGAAAGACATTCTGGGGTCACAGCAGAAAAGTCTCTGCATCTTTTAAAGCTCCACCTAACATCCACAATGGGTGATAACAAGAATAGTGTTACTGCAGGTTAGACCTCCTTGGAGATACCCCTAGATATCATTTTGATATCAATAATTTGGCTATCTTCTACCACCCCTCTCCATGTGAGGCCCCTGAACAACTTTGTGAGGCCCCCGGACAAGCACAGGACTAGGCGTGGCCACTAATTGCTGGACATTCCATTCTCCACCCAGGCAGGCCACAAATAGCCAGATCCTTGCTTTAGGAGACCTCTCTGCAAACACCTTCATTATGTACGCACGCTGTTTACAAAGGACTCCCTGCCCCGAGCAGGCACCCTGGCAAGCTGAATACTCAACTGCCAAGCACTCTGTATTTGCATACTGGCTAACTCTTTGTCAATTTGGACTTAATCATGCTAAATTCTGACCTTTCCAAAGCTTTGTCCAGCTCCTAAATCGCATTGTTTTCCCCAAGTATGGCATAACCTGCAGTCACATTTCTCCCTGTAAAAACCCCTGATTCTGAGACCATCCTCGGATCGCTCCCAAGTTCCAGACCGACTTGCTGCTGCTTTGCCTGGTGATCTTCCCCTCAGCCGAGCTACATCACACCCCAGCATTGCTCTCTATCTTCTTTCCAGACTCCAGGAACAGGTTTCGTATCACCTGAATCAACTATCCCTCTCAAAAATCCCACTGTCCAATTCAAACCTTTATTTTCCTTAGTTATCTGTGTGTGTGTGTTGCTTACATTGTGTGCCTGTATTTAATAAAGACCATTCATTTATTTTCAACATGTTTTACATTTTGACTGGGCCTGACCCTGTAAACATTGGGTTACAAGATCCTACTACGTTACTCTGCCTCTCGTTTTGCCAGCAGTGCTCTAAGCTAATTTTCCCCGAAGTGTGTTGTTGTTTGGTTATTTAGGTGTCCCTCCTGGGACCCCCAGTGAACAGGGTAACAGTAGGACTGAGTAGGACTCTGCAGGTTTTGTGCCTCAGGAACAGGGAGCTGCCTTAATGCCTAGACAGTGTGCTCAGATACCTGTACCACTCTTGAGGTCATATTTCAGGGCCTTACATCTCTATACACTGTTGATCTTGTCCAGTTTCAGAAGCTAAGCAGGGTTAGACTTGAATGGGAGGCAGCCCAGTTTGGGACAGAAAAGAAAAATCTTGCCTGAAACCCTGGAGAGCTGCTGCTGCTGTAAGCAGTAAAAGACTACAGGCAACATAGTATTTCCCAGCTTTTCCCCTGTTCTACTCTGCAGGGCTGCAAGAGATTCAGCTCCCTGGACAGTTCAATTCACAGAGGGTACTGTCTGCTTAAATGTCCAAGTTAAAGGAACTCTCTCTCTGCATTTGCTTAGCTAAAGTTCCTCCATTTTGAATTCTAGTCAACTTTAAAGGTTGTTCCTATTGTCAGCCTCTTGTCCTACTTAAAATTATGCTGACACTAATTGGCAAAGTCAATGCCTGGGTCCCCAGTGCTCTCTGTAGCAATATTTCTTATACTTCTGCTGAGTGAATACATGTGTGATTCAGGTTTGATTGTTAACCAGATGTCACTTTATTATGAACCATGTATCAGAACTTCATTCCTGAGAAAGCAAATATTCTTGCACATGCACTGTATGCTTTGTGAAATTCATCTCAGATCTATAAAAAAACCCTCTTTCTTTTTTACAATACAGGGATCCTTCTCTTTGCTGATGTAAGAAGCGGTTTTCACTGCATTCTTCCTGATGGAGGGAAGTCCCTTTGGTCAAAGTTGGGGATCTTCCCAGGCTGATTCAGAGCTCACCCGCAATCTACACGTAGACTACTTGGGGTAGTCCATGAGGACCTAATATTTTAGGTCTGGCCCGACGTGTTTTCTGAGGGTTCGGATGTAACCTTAACACTGTCAATCAAAGCTGACATGGCTGTGTTAGACAAACTAGGGGTCTGAACTGGACTATAGCACCTTCCCATGTTCTCCCTGTCCACATGCTTCCATATGTGTCAAGTATTCTTGCATTAATGGAATGGCTAACTATAGAACCACTCTTGTGACAGCTCCTGCTTTGGTTTAGCAGCCAGCTCTGCATGTGGAAAAAATAATCTCTGTGGATGACAATGTCCCAGAGAGACACTGACTTTGAAAGAAGAGGAGAATGTCACCAAGATCCGGCATGCACTGACATGTCTCTGCTATGGGATTATTCCTGTTACTGTATCAGGCAGCTTCGGCTCATATTAGCCTAGGATTTGATTTCTTTACAAGGGTCAACCTCCAAACTTCGTGCAGAGGTGTTGCAAAAGCAGCTTTAGTCTTTAACCCATCTTTTCACCACAGTCTAGCCAAAGGGCCTCTGATATTCCTAGTTCCAGTGCTCAATTACTGTGAAAATAAAATTGATGTTGATAATGATGACGATGACGACAGCAACAGTTACTGCATTCCTCCAGACAGGGTAAATGTGTTGGGAGATTCCAGCATTTGTTGCTGTAATTCACCTTGTTAAACACACACACACACAATATTTCTGTTGTCCCGGGCAATTTTCTGGCAAGTCCTGGCACCAGCTGTAACATTTTATTCCTACCCTTTAGTGAGGGATGTGATATGGCAGCTAAAAAAGCCAATGTAGTTCTAGGCTGCATCAATAGGACGTAGTATCTAGATCAAGGAGAGCAATAATACCACTCTATTTTGCTTTATCAGACCCAGCCTGGAATACTGTGTCCAGTTCTGGGCACCTCATTTCAAGAAGGATATCGACAAGCTGGAATGTGTCCAGAGGAGGGTGACCAAAATGGTGAAGGGGCTGGAAGCCATAAAGCCCTATGAGGAGCAGCTTAGGGAGCTGAGTATGTTTAGTCTGCAGAAGAGAAGGTTAAGAGGGGACATGAAAGCTATTTTGAAATATTTGAAAGGATGTCATATGGAGGGTGGAGCAAGCCTTTTTCTACTACTCCAGAGACTAGGACACAGAGCAATGACTTCGAACTACAGGAAGAGAGATTCCATCTAAACATTAGGAATAACTTCCTGATAATACGGGCAGTTCAACAGTGGAATATGCTGTTGCCTCAATAGAGTGTGGTGGAGTCTCCTTCTCTGGAGGTTTTTAAATAGAGGCTGGATAGCCATCTCTCAGGAATGTTTTGAGTTTGTGTTTCCACATGATGGGAGGGGGGAGTTGGACTGGATGGTCTTTGGGGTCTCTTCCAGGTCTATGATTCTATGAAATGTTGTATGAGACTGGATGTGTCCCATGATCAATCGGAGGGAGAAAGAGAGAAGTAGGGGAAGCAGTGAGAGAAACCTGGCATATTTCATGAAAGAGACAGGATGTAACAGTTGAATAAGTATATACAATCAAATTTTTTAAAACAAAAACACAAACAAATGATTTGTTTAGTTCTCCTGTCTTCCCTGCCTTCTTGATTCCTTTTGCATTGTATCTACTATGTCTGCAGGCAAAGGTTGTTTTGTTTTATTGGCACAGGACCCAGAAAACTTTAAGTACTTAAATAAACTTGAAATAGACAATTAAGTAAACATAAGGATTAATAAAGGGAGAGGTCAGGTTAGGAAGGACTGTTGGTTTGTTCCCAAACTCCTCTTCTCCCTTCCTATTAATATTGTTCTTTGTCTTACACATTTTTTTCCTGTTCCTCGCCCTAAAATCCCTGGAAATAGTGTAGGTACAATTAGTTAAACAAAAACAAAACAAAACAAACAAATACTGAGATCTAATCATGACACAAAAGGAAAAAAAGAAGGGAAGAGGGGGAAAAAAGCAGAAGTGTGATGGATTCCCTATCCAGGTTGACCCAGCCCTTGACCTTGGCCATTTCTGTACTAGCCTGTTATAGCGCGATGATTCCACTTTCAACATCCTCTGGAAACCTGGGGTTTGCAGTTTCGGGAGGGGTCAGCTGGCCCCTCCCTCAACTGCAAACCCCAGGATTCCAGAGGATGTTGAAAGTGGAATCATCGTGCTATAACAGGCTAGTGTGGAAATGGCCCTCTTACCGCTCACTTGGCCCTTTTAACCTTACAACCCTTTCTGGATCTGAGTCTTGAGCCTCAACAGACTTAGGCCTCAAGGTGGTACTTATAAAGGACATGTGAATGCACTGATCACTGAATTTGATGTGATAATGTGTGACAGATTGTTGTTATGTGCCTAAAAGTCATTTCTGACTTGTGGCGACCCTAAGATGAACCTGTCATGGGGTTTTCTGGGGCTGAGAGTATGTGGCAAGCCCCAGGTCACCCTGGAGAATTGAACTCTAGTCTCCAAGGTTGTAGTCTAATGCTCAAACCATGACCCCATGCTGGCAGGTGCTCATTATCAGTTCTTAAATGAAAACATCCAGACAGATATGTGAAAAATAACAACTATAAAGATTTATTCTATAAGAAGTTAAACATCTAGCCTTATGATGGCTCTGTACACAGTATAATGCAACACCTCAGTTTCGTACTCATTTTACACCCTCAGCTTTCATCAAACCAAAATTCCTTCTCCAGAGCTTATCAATTCCTCTGTTCCTGAATGTCTTTATCTCTGAATGTCCCTCTCTAGATTTAATCCATTCATATCTGCCCCAGCTCTACTCCTAACTGGCCCTCTGTGACAGTTTAACAGACTAGCCTCTGATTTTATATTTTTTCCTGATAGACTCCCACACAGAATTTTGAAGGTTGTGACTGGCTAGCTCTACTCAGGAATAACACACACACTATTTCTGCACTATTCTGTTATAGTGCTATTATTCCACTTTCAACATCCTACAGAATCCTGGGGTTTGCAGTTTAGGAAGCGGCCCAAAGGCCAAAGGCCCCTCCCTAAACTGCAAACTCCAGGATTCCGTAGGATGTTGAAAGTGGAATAATAGCACTATAACGGTGTAGTGCAGAAATAGCCACAGCCTTTCCGCACAGCTGGTGCAACTGCTGTGCTTATCACATCACTTTTCTCTGGTGCTACCTGCTTCTTCCTTCCTTTTTAAGCTGGACTTGTACAGGGCAGCCCTGTCAAAGAAACCAGTGCTTCTCATGCTCTCTGAGGTGGCAGATCTGCAGGCTTCTCCTCTCCAGTATGCCTTTGTACTCATTCGCTACAACTGTTGCATTTCTTTCCTGGAAACCTTGCCATAGATCGACACCTGATGGCTTGTGGACTGGCACTGGTCCATGGACTACTACTCTGAGTTGCACTGAAACAGAGGACATCTTAAAACAGTGGACTGAACTGCCTTTTGTAAATTGGAGCATATGGCCATCCTACTTGTTTTCTGACTTAGTTCAGGCCACCACATACAGTCAGATTATGAAAAGAAAAATGAGTTGTACAACTGCCCACAAGATGGCATCATAGGCACAAGAAAAATGAAAAATACAAGTACAGTAGACGAGATGAGAACCTGCCTTAAGAAAAATTTTTCTGAGTTTTTCCTGAGGCAGCTCTATTAATATTTCGCAACAAAAACAACCAACTTGTGACATCTGAAAGATGCATTTCCTATGATGTATTGGGTGTTGCAGCCCACCATCAGGTTGCATGAAGACATATCTTCCAACTGTCCTAATTTGTCTGGAACAGTCCTGATTGACCCTCTGTCATCCCTCTTTTTGGCTGCTTTCAAAATGTCCCAGTTGCCTCTCTCTTCCTCCTACTTCACCCCTTTGGGCTCAGCTTACTTCGGTTCCCGCAAACTGAGATCAACAGCAAAAATAGCTCTACTCTGTTAACATGGCGACAGGGAGAGGACATGAGAAAATGTAATCTTGCCCTTCCCAGTAGGCTCAGACAAAAGCAAACTGCTACAGCCTCTCCTAGCTTTATGTCCTTCTTCATTAATAACTTTTGCCATCTTGACCACACTCTGATGTTGCTTGGTCACATGCGTCCTGGTTTTCATCTGTAAAATTTTGGACAGTATGTGAAGAGTTATCCTAAATTTGAAAAATCCATATGAGTGTATGCAAGGCTGGAGCCCTGGCACAGTTCCAAAATGAGGTCCCCTTTATGCACAGATGTGTGCTATTTCTGAAATGGTAGCTTAGCAAACTCTTGGATGAATACTAAATGGAATAAAGCATACAGTAGACTTCAGCATAAAAATCTTCATGTGTGAACACATTTTTCAGACCTCTTAGCCTGATCCCTCACATTTTTTCCCAGTTACTTACATAACACTTAAAATGTTAATATCTGTGCTTTAAGCCACCTTGGTTCTCACAATAGAAGAAAGGCAGAACATGAATGCAAACAATTCATAGAATCATAAGAGTTGGAAGAGACTATAAAGGACATTGAGTCCAACCCTCTGCCAGCGATACACCATCAAAGCAGATGGCCATTCAACCTCTGTTTATCAACCTCCAAAGAAGGAGATTCCATCACACTCTGAAGCAGTGCACTCCACTGTTGAACTGCTCTTAGCATCAGAAGTTCTTCCTAATGTTTGTGTGGAATCTCTTTTCCTAAGTTTCAAGCTACAGCTCTGTGTCTTAGCCTCTAGAGCAACAGGAAACAAGCTTGCTCCATCTTAGTGATTTCCCCATTTTTCCATTTCTTGTACATGTCCCTTTTAAATCTGAATTCCATAATGAAAGTTCCTGATACATCCATCCGGGATGCTATAGATACTTCCCTTTTTTTCCTCCTCACTGGAGCTGTTTGAAATTGTGCCTTCAACCTCTCACTTTTAGAAAACTCTCATCTATCTTGAACTCCTTCCTCTTTTAGTATTCCTGACCATGAGATCACACCTAGGGTTTCCCTAAATGTACTGCAATCAGCTTTCTTAAAGTGTAGAATTCTTGTCTATGCTTGGCTTCCCCTTTCCTGGGTACAGAACAAACTGCAGGAGAACATAATCACTTCCACCTAAGGTCCTTGACACCTCCACCCTATTAACCAGGTCATTGCTGGTTAGAATCAGATTTAAAATAGCTGTTCCCTTGTTGCCTCTTCCATCTTCTGGTCAATGAAATTTTCTGCAAGGCAAGAGAGGAATTTAATTAACTACTGGAATTTCCAACGAGAGAACTGTGTTTCTGTGTTTCAGTATAAAAAGAGACAAGGCAGTGGGAGGAGGAAGAGAAAATGACACCAAGCAACCCAGATTTAGAGGTAAGAATTGACTGGGAAAGAAGGGGCAGAAAGCAACCTGCTTTCCTTTCAGCACCAGGCTCCTCCTGTGATGCTTTACCAATTGCACCATTGATAACCTGGCCCTGGGTTGGGGGAAGATAATCACTGAGATCAAATGGCACAAAAATCAAAAAGCAGATTTGCATATGCTTCAATGTTTCACAGACGAAAAGTAGGACACATGTGGCCAAGCAAAATCAGGAAATTATTTTGTGTGTGTCTGTGTGTGGGGGAATGACAAGCTGTGAGCAGCTGTGCTTAGTATTTAATACATAACACTTAATGACACCACCACAGACCATCCTTAGGTCTCAGGTTTTGGTCCAGAGACCTCAAGGCCTAGGAAGGTCTTGGACTTACAACCCCTAGAGTTCCTACTTCATCAGGATAAAGTGAAGAAGCTTATGTCAAATAGAACTTGTTACTTCTTAAGAAGCTGCAAGACTCTGTCTTGGTTTTGCTGCATGAGACTGACGTGGCTATCCCACGGAAACCAATGTAATAAATCTTTTCTCAGGGCCAGCTCACACCAACACCACAACCCCTGGAGGCTAGGCTAGTGGAGTCAGGACAAACTGTACAGCATGACCGAGCACAAGGAGGGCTCAGGAGGAGGTTCAGGAGGGGACTAAGGAGGAGATTTGGGGAGAAGGATAACAGCTATTGTTCCCCTCACCCCAAGCATTTGCCATACAAGGTATTCACATTTGTAATGTAAGGGCTGTCCCTGTTCCCCTGCTCCCCATCACTATTTGGTACAGCTTGAAAAAGATGGCACTTCCCACCCTATTATTAGAAGCTCTGGAAAGTGAAGGCCAAAGCTGTCCATCCACACACCGACTCTCCTCTCAGGAATGCTAAGGATGGATGGATCTCATCCCTCTGAACTGCAGCTTTCAGTAATTTATTCCAAGGCAGCTTATCTGAGTTAATGATCACCTTTGTCAACCAAGAATCCATGAAGTCTTCAGGGGAAGGCTGACTCCATGGTATTCTCTGCTACTCTTCTGGCTTCATTTGCAATGCTAAGAGACAGCTAGGAGTGTAACGAAATGATCTATCTCTTTCAGCGATGAATCAATATTCACAGGCGGAGAGGGGTAGCGTCAGGTTTGAAGAGAGGAAGTAGTATTTTTAAAAAGATATACGTGTATATCTCTTTTAGTCCTCACAAGTCCAGGTCTGTTAGGTTGTGGACTCACACTCTCAGCTGCAGGAAGGATTGTCGGCAGCTTTCATTCCCCCATAGGTGGGGCAACCAGCACGTTACCAAATGGGTGTGCACTTTGCAATTAGTTATACTGAATTTGGGGCAAATTTTTAAATTGTCTTTACATATTATTAGGATGATCACGAGTCCAGAGGGCAGCCCTCTCTTTGAAACCGTCCTCCTTTGAAAAGGATATTGATTCAAATTCCAATCAACAGATAAAAAGTGATACAAAGAGAAAACAGCTAGGTTTTTGCCGGTACGCAATGAGCACTTGAAAAGAAGACTGAATCACTAGGGCCATTTCCTCAGTAGACTGTTATAGTGCTATTATTCCACTCGCAACATCCTACGGAATCCTGGGGTTTGCAGTTTCAGGAGGGGCCAGCCAGCCCCTCCCAAAAGTGCAAACCCTAGGATTCCATAGGATGTTGCAAGTGGAATAATAGTGCTATAACAATCTACTTCAGAAATGGCCTAGGAGATCACACCTGTGCTAAGCTGCACTGCATTTCTAGTTAAGCTGTATTCATTTCCCCTAAATTTGCACCTATATGTTATAAATTAGCACAGACACATTTCATACACATCTGTGCTCTCTTCTGTGTTCTTTTCTGGTGATGCATAAATGATTCCCTGACATCCAGTGTTCACTTATGACTCACCGATAAGAGGAAACCCATAATCAAAAAATGAGGGAGGTTGGAATGTGACTTCAATTTGCATAAATTTGCAGAGAGAAGGAAGAAGGAAAAGAAACAACAGAAGTTGTACTCTTATAAACATACCCTCCAACAGGTCACAGATGAAAATGGGACACCTATGGCCAAGCAACATCAGAGTAGGTTAAAGATGGCAAAACTTACTAATGAGAAAAAACACAAAAGCTAGGAAAGGCTGTTGCAGTTTGCTTTTTCCTGCGTAGGACAAGACTCTACCCCTTCCTCTCTTCTTCCCCTTCCTGTCTTGAGTTAACTGAGTGCAATCTTCTTGTTGTGTTCCTTCAAGCTATTTCTGATGGCAACCTTAAGGTTAACATATCATGGGTTTTTATTGCCATGGTTTGTTCAGAAGGAGCTTACCTTTGCCTTCCTCTGAGGCTGAAAGACTGTGACTTGCCCAGCATCACCTGGCAGGTTTCTGTGGCCAAACAGGGATTCAATCCCTGGTCTCTGGAGTAAAATGCTCAAAACCACAACCTCAGTTTGCAGCAACTGAACTAAGCTGAAAAAGAAAGAAGAGGAAAGAGAAACTGAGAGATTTTAAAGCTGCTGAAAATGTGTGACTACTAAGCATTAATGAAGCCTGCCCCTGCCAGATCAGGAGAGTTGGACAGTATGCATACACAATTAAATGGGATTAACTCCCTTAAACTCAGATGATGATGATGATGATGATGATGATGATCTTGATTTATATTCCACTTTCACCTCAAAACTCACATTTGTCCATGGTGACGACTCAAAGAACGATTTAAAATGGATCAAAAACTGTATGGATTTGAGAAAAGAGAATGAATTAGATTCATTGATGAAGGGAAATCAAAAGAAGAGAATTTCTAATATCTATAAACTATTGCTGAAAAGCGAAATGGAACCAGACGCAGTCAAAGATGCAATGGTCAGATGGGCCCAGAATGTGGGACGTCCAATTGAATTAGAAGCTTGGGAGAGAGTATGGAAAATTGATATAAAGTTTACACCAAACTTAAATTTAAGAGAAAATTTTTATCAAATGCTTCATAGATGGTATATGACCCCAGAAAGACTACAAAAAATAACTAAAAATGGGAATGCGAAGTGTTGGAAGTGTGATGAAAAGACTGGGTCCTTTTTTCACATGTCGTGGACTTGCAAGAGAGCAAAACAATTCTGGAAGGGGATACATGATGAAACTCAGAGAATTTGTAAAGTAAATTTTGAAATGACACCAGAATTTTACTTATTAAATATGTTAGAGCAACAAAGGGAGATAAGAAGACGCCAGACGATATTGTTATATTTGATAACAGCTGCAAGGTTGATATATGTGCAATATTGGAAAGAAAAGAAAGATATTGACTTAGGATAGTGGAAATTAAAAGTTCTGGCTATGTTAGAGACAGAAAAATTAGCATTCTCTTTGGAAAAAAAAACTATCCAAAACTTTGAAAGGGAACGGAAAGGAGTTTTGGATTGGATAAAAACATAAATGTATAAGAAACTAAAGAAAGAAACAAATGTAACTGTTTTTCTTTTTTGTAAATGGAAATGTAACTGTTCTACTCTTTTGTAAATGGAAACAAAGTAGATTCAACTGGAAAATATAAGCATGGAAGTGGGGGTGAGGGGTGGGAGAGTGGGATATATCTGTTAATGGTGTACGTCCACTCTGTTTCTTATGCAATTAAATCTTTAATAAAAAATATTTCAAAAAAACCCCAACAACTCACACTTGAAGCTCCCAAAAACAGAGTGGAAGACATGTGTAGAATTGCACTGCAAATTAATGAACGTGGTACAAAAATCTGAAGCATGAAACTAACACGTTCCGAGTATGTGTGTGTAAATTCCTTCAAGTCACCTGTCAATTTATTTTAGCCTATGAATCTCACCAGGTTTTCTGAGGCAAGGAATACTCAGAGGTGGTTTTCCCAGTTCCTTCCCCTAAAATATGGCTGACAGCTCCTGGTATTCGTTGGTGGTCTCCCATCCAAGTACATACATTTCAATAAAAAAGATAACAAAACATAATGCATACCTGAGGAAAGAAAAAGTCTACCCGTTTTAAAAAATGTTATCTTTCCAGCAGCTAAAATATCAGAAATCTTTAGGTCATATCCTAAAAGCACCAGATCTGGGAGGCTAAGCAGGGTCAGGCCTGGATGGGAGACAGCCAATAAATACCAAGTGCTGTGGGTAATATTTCAGAGGAGGGAGCTGGCAAAACAAGTTCTAAGTATTTCTTGCCTAAGAAAACCCTATGAAACTCATGGGGTCGCCATATATCAACAGACGACTTCCAGGCATATGCATATACACATGGCCTAAATACCCTGAAGGCACCATATCTTGTTTGTTCTTGGAAGCTAAGCAGGGCCAGCCCTGGTTACTACTTGAATGGGAGACAACCAATGAATACCAGGTGCTATAGGCCATATTTCAGAGGAAGGAACTGGCAAAACCATCCTTGAGTACTCCTTGGCCAAGCAAACCCTAAGGAATTAATGGGGTCGCAATAAATCAACAGGTGTCTCCATACACACACACAAATATACCACCTACTGACTTATTGTTCCCTTTGGGGTCTAAAGAAGGTACTGACACTTCCAACTCACAGAGTCTCAGAACATTTCCGCACAACACTCTTATAGTGTGATGATTCCACTTTCAACCTCCTATGGAATCCTGGGGTTTGCAGTTCCGGGAGGGGCTGGCTGGCCCCTCCCGGAACTGCATACCCCAGGATTCCATAGGAAGTTGAAAGTGGAATCATCGCGCTATAAGAGTGTCGTGCGGAAATGGCCTCAGATGACACACTAGAATTGGATGCAGCCTTCAATATATGCAGTCAAGTCCTGGGGCCCTTTCACACCATACAAACGTAGCATTATGATCCACTTTAATTGCAATGGCAACACCCTATGAAAACCTAGCGTACGTAGTTTGGTGAGGCACTTGAGTTCTCTGGCTGCAAATTCTAAATACGCTTTTCTAAAATGCAAATCCCAGGATTCCACAGGATATTGCCATGGCAGTGGAAGTGGAATCATAGCACCATAATTTTGCATTGTGAAAGGGCCCCAGGAGATACTCCAAGCAGACCACGCAATATTCCCTGGGTAATTCATGGAAGAATAGTACAGTAAATATTAGTAGTCTACCATATACATTTGTTTCTTTCAGCTCTCAGTTGCTGTTCTAGGACAGAAGAGTGAGCTGAAGCAAAACTGGTCTATCAAAACTGAGCTGAAGTTGCTCTCTATCTAAACACTAGACAAGGTTCATTACTACTTATCTTTTCCCCCCATGAAAATTACCAAAGGAAATGTCAACACAAGCTGGTGGCTCATTTCCCTCACCTCTGCCACCAACAACACTCAGCTCTAAGCCATTCCTTTATTTGTGTTATGATGGCTCAGAGTTTCTATTATGTTTCTTTATTACGGAGTTGCAGAAGTGGCCATGGGCCATGAGTAACCTACTTCAGGGACATCTGAGGGCCAGTTTTCTCTTGGACCTTGGAAGATGATACCCACCCATTTTTCAAATCCAAGTGTGACCCTTAAAAAAAAAAAAAGGCAATTTTAGGACTACAACATGACCATGTGGGCAAAATTACTTTTAAACAGCCAATAACATAACCAGAATGACCATTTCCAATCTTTTTCTCAGCATGAGGAATATCAAAGGCCCTAGAGGGTCCACCACTGCCACATTCTTCTTGTTGTGACTGCCTTCAAGTTGTTTCTGATTTATGGCAACCCTAAGGCAAACCTATCATGGGTTTTTCTGGGGCTGAGAGAGTGCGAGGTGCCCAAGGTCACCCCAGTGGGTTTCCTTGGCTAAGTGGGGAATCGAACCCTGGTCTCCAGCTTTATAGTCCAACACTCAAACCATTGCACCAGGATGGCTCTCTGTGTACCCTCCAGCATTTTACAGGTGAAAACCAGGATACAGGCAGTCAAGAAACATCAGAGTGTGCTAAAAGGAGTGCAGCCAAGCAACAAGAGCTACAAAATTATTACTGGAGAGAAAACACACACAAAACTGCTATTTTAAGCAGAGAAACCTTGGAATTTATACTGAGTTTAGGAAAGCATGGGGGGGGGAAGAATCAAACCACCTACTGGGAAGAGCAAGACAACCTCCTCTTCTCAGTTAACTGACCATGAAAAGCTTTTGGAGTGCAAACTAGAGTTTGTAGCAACTGAAGCAGTCTGAGGATGAAGTGTTTCCTTAAAAGGTAGGGGACGCTCCTGTAATACCACCATCCCCTTAGAATCTGGGGGAATTATAGCTCAAAGGAGGCCTCCAAGAGGGGAGTAATGGCAGGATATTTCACCTACGTATACCAGTACTAACTGTAAAGAGGACTCCAGCAAAGTTAAACAAAGTATTTTATCTGAATTGGCAAACATATAAGGAATGAGACACTCTTAGGAACTATACAAGGCTATTGGAAAGTGAGGTGAGAAATGTTGGATAGAGAGAGATTATGGGTACAAAGGGTGATGGTTGTCAGTCTTGAAGAAGGAGGTCCTAGTGAAAGGGCTCTGACAATGTCTGACAGTAGCACAGAGGAATGGAACTCTGGAGCACACTATGTACTACCTGTTACAATTGGCTGGGGACAATGTTAGGGTTTTTATATCCTATTTCATATCCTGAAGGGGGTGCATTAACAAAGCCATAATGGCTTTCCCACAGGACTGACAAGGGGTTCTAGAATGGGCTGATAGCTTTAACTCTGGAGTGACTAAACATTGATGGGATTCATGACAATCTTGGTCAGGTAGGGTGTATAGGGAAGATCTCTGTAGGGTAAGATTGAGGTCTCTGACTGCTTTATCTGGGTATTTCTTCCTCCATTGTATTCAAAAGTGCAAAAGAGCTTGACATGGTGAAGGAATTAGCACAAACCCATCAGCAATGGGTTTTCTGCATAATCCTATCTGAAATTTCATGACCCAGAACACGTCTCAGATCAGCATAGTGTCATGTCTGCAGCACAGCAGGCAGTAAATCATAAGCAGCACAGCTCCTACTTACGAGGCAAGAGTCAAAGAATGTCCAAACAGAAAGGAGGCCCAGAGCAAACAAACAAATCTGAAGGGGCAAACCCAAACCGTAGTCCAAACAGGCAGAGTTCCAGGATGACCAGATCCAAGAGCACAGCACAGGGTTTCAGGGCCAAAGAGACCAGTTGCTGGCCCTGGGAGGAAAGACCAGCTGGAGCCCTCTTTATCGATGGCTGCTGTCACCACAGATGTTCCCTCACTGCTTTTATATACTTTTATATACGGGCCGAGCGACGCAAGCCCTCCCTTTCACAGCGTCTCCGCTGCAAGGTAGGTGTGTCAGCTATATCTTCCTCTATTTGTTCTCCTGGCTCAGGCCCCTGTTGTTGTTGTTGTTGTTGTTGTTGTTGTTGTGTATTGTCTCCCTCTGGGCCAGCTTCTGGAGACACTTCAGCCTCTGGGGAAGCCTCTGCCTCAGAGTCAGAATCCTCCTCCTCACTGCCACGGTCCCCAAGGCAGGGCGTGACACCTAGCCCCGAACACATTCTCTGGCCCACATTACCCCTATTCTGTTCTCCAGTCATTAAGAAGTTCAATTTATGAAAATTGCATATCTCACAAGAGAGGTGGTAGGGTACAGTAAGAGGAGAAAAGTTGGAAAAGAAGTCGGAATATTTTAAAAGCAGCTGAAAAAGTGGGATGACAGAGGATTGACTGGGACTGTCCCTGATAAACGGGAACAGTTGGCTATGCTGTCATGAGGAGGTAAAAGAGAGGTGTAAAGGAAAGCAAGTGCCGCCCTCTCAGACTGGCATCATCCTCACCTCCTGCATCAGAGTTGCCTTATCCATTAGGCACTTTGGGCACAAAGTCTAGGGCCTATGAAAGTTTTAGGACCTGCAAAAACAATTTTTGAGCCTATGAACACATTCCTAGTAGTACACTGAGGTGAAGTGGGGAGTCAAATACAAGAAAAACTTAATATGGCCCCGTCCTGCATTGCCAGATCCTTTGGGTGACTGGAAAGAAAAGCACTTTGTATTTGTATGGGTACAAACTATAATTATACTCTGTTTTTCCAGCCTTTAGGCATGAGTGCCGATGCTTAGGTCAGCAGAATGGTAAAACACAGGCACAAATCTTTCATAATACATTATAACATTCTGTCCATGTTGGTTCACTACCAAAATGTCAGTATCTGAATAAGTAGAAACAGAAAGACAAATCGACCCGTAAAAAAGAAAATCAATACAGAGATAAGCACATATTTAGGTAAGAAACATTTTGCTAACCAACAGTACAATTATAGAGTTGGGAAGGAATGCAAAGGCCACCTGGTCCAACTCACGTGTTGCTGTTGTGTACCCTTAAGTTGTTTCTGACTTACGGTGACCCTGAGGCAAATGTATCAGGGGGTTTTCTGGGGCTGAGATGTGTGATGCACCCAAGGTCACCAAGTGGGCTTCCATGGCTGCATAGGAATCAAACCCTGGTCTTCAGGGTCATTGTCCAATGCCCAAACTGCTACGCCTCACTGGCATCCAACTCATTAATAGGAGTATGGTGTCTAGATCAAGGGAGGTAATGGTATCACTCTATTCTGCATTGGTTAGGCCTCATTTGGAATATTGTGTCCAGTTCTGGGCACCTCAATTTGAGAAGGATATCAACATGCTAGAGTGTGTCCAGAGGAGGGCGACCAAAATGGTGGAGGGTCTGGAAGCCATGCCCTATGAGGAACGGATTAGGGAGCTGGACATGTTTAGTCTGCAGAAGAGAAGGTTAAGAGGGGACAGGGTAGCCATGTTTAAATATCTGAAAGGATGTCATGTCGATGGGGGAGCAGGCTTGTTTTCCATTGCTCCAGAGACTAGGACAATGAGCAATGGATTCAAGCTGCAGGAAAGGAGATTCCACCTGAACCTCAGGAAGAACTTCCTGATGGTCAGAGCTGTCTGGCAGTGGAATATGCTGCCTGGGAGCACAGTGGAGTCTCCCTTTTAGGAGGCTTTTAAGCAGAGGCTGGATGGGCATCTGTTGGGAATGCTTTGATGTGTGTTCCTGCATGGCAGGGGGTTGGACTGGATGCCCCCTGGGGTCTCTTCCAACTCTAGGATGCTATGTTTCATTGTCATGCAAGAATACTCAAAGCACTCCTGTGTGATGGCCATTGAACAAATAAGAACAACAGGAAAGATACATCAGCGTAAAGATTCATTAGAATTAAACTGGTACATATACACACAATGTGTTGTGAACTGATATTGTTTACAACTGTAATGGTATGGATATGATATTGAGGATATTTGAAGATTTCAGTAACTCGCCCTAGATGGCTGATTACGAAACTAAAATGAACAAATGCACAACAGTCTTGATACATACAAATTGCTTTTGCATAAGAGGAAACATTCAAAATCTATAGTTCAAGAATATAATATAATACAATACTCATTGGACTGAGGAAAAATACGCAAACATCCCCAGTAAGGTTTTGAAGTCTAATTCTAAATCTAATCAGGGAATCGGACGTCTAACAAGAAAAAGATGATATTACATTATGACTATGTAACAATAATATAATTAAAATTATGGTTTTATAATAAGATAATCTAATTTCTGTTTAGAAAAAAGATCAATTGCTTATTGAATTTGTTGGAAACGTGTCAGTCTTTGAATATTACAGGAAAAAATGCATGACTGTTGAAAATCTTATATTCTTTTCTCTTCATTGTAATGAAACCAGTCTTTCTATTTTCTGATGTCTAGGCTGTCAGAGTTATAGTTTCTGTAGCCAAAATGGCTAGAGGCAGACACAAGAGACATGTAACATGTCAAAACTCAAATCCTGGGACCCTTCCAGACTATACAAGATGGCAAAGGGTGTTAAGGAGGAAGAACACACAAGCTGGGAAAAACTGTAGCAGTTTGCTTTTGCCTTTGAACACAGTTTGCACCAACAGAACTAAGCCAAGGGGTAAAGTAGGTGGCATGAGCCAGCATGGTGTGGTCATTTAAGCATTGGACTTTGACCCCGGTAAGCAGGGATCGATTCCTCGCTCAGCCATGGAAATCCACTGGGTGACCTTGAGCGTATCACATACTTTCAGCCCCTGAAAACCCCATGATAGGTGCATCTTAAGTTTGCCATAAGTTGGGTGCCACAGAGTGCCACAAAATTCTGTCCTGGGCCCAGTGCTATTCAACATGTTCATCAATGACTTGGATGCAGGAGTAGAGGGCATGCTGGTCAAATTTTCAGATGACACCAAATTGGGAGGGGTCGCTAATACCTCAGAGGACAGGATCAAAATTCAAAATGGCCTTAACAGATTAGAGAGGTGGGCCATAGCTAACAAATGCATTTCAACAGAGAGAAATGTACGGTCCTACACTTACACAGAAAAAAAATGGAATGCACAAATATAGGATGGGGGACATGTGGCCAGACAACAGTACATGTGAAAGGGATCTAGGAGTCTTGATCTATCACAAGCTGAACATGAGGCAACAGTGTGATGCAGCAGACAAGAAAGCCAACACAATTCTTGATTGCATCAATAGGAGTATGGTGTCTAGATCGAGGGAGGTAACAGTACCACTCTATTCTCCTCTGATTAGACCTCGTCTGGAATCCTGAGTCCAGTTCTGGGGACCTCAGTGCAAGAAGGATATCAACAAGCTGAAGCATGTCCAGAGGAGGGCGATAAAAATAGTGAAGGGTCTGGAAGCCGTGCTCTATGAGGAATGGCTTACGGAGCTGGGTATGTTTAGTCTGCAGAAGAGAAGGTTAAGAGGGGACATGATAGCCATGTTTAAATATTTGAAGGGATGTTATGTTGAGAAAGGAGCAGGCTTGTTTTCTGCTGCTCCAGAGACTAGGACAGGGAGAAATGGAGTCAAACTGCAGGAAAAAAGATTCCATTTAAACCTCAGGGAGAATTTCCTGATGGTCAGAGCTGTCCAGCAGTGGAATATGCTGCCTCAGAGCATGGTGGAGTCTCCTTCTTTGGAGGTTTTTAAGCAGAGGCTGGATGGCCATCTGTCAGGTGTGCTTTGATGTGCGTTCCTGCATAGCAGAAATGGCCCTTGTGGTCTCTTGTGATTCTATGGAAATGGCTTGAAGGCACAGAACAAAAGCAACAAAGTGGGTGGAAGGGAGAGAAACTGGGACATTTTAAAAACAGCAGAAAAAGTGAGATGACAGAGGACTAATCAGAGCTGTCCCTGACAAACCTGGACAGTTGAGGGTATGGACCCTCCCCTGAGGAGGGACGTGGGCTAAATAATGTCTACAGTCTTGTTCCAGCTCTATGATTCCATATTCTGACAATATCAGCTTGCAAACTAAATGTTGGACTCACCATGAGGCAACATCCCAAAGTCCAGGCTACTTATGGAACAAAGAATGGATTCCAGTCATGTGGGGAGAGATCACACAAGGTGCCGGGAGACAACAACATCAGTCTCTTTGCAATAGCCATCCGCAGCTGGCATGCTCAGACGTGCAGATCAGAACTGCCATGAATTTTTATCTCCCCCACTTTTGTTTAAAAATGAGAAAGAGACAGAGAGAGAGCAATCTATCTACAATGAAAAATGAGGCACGTCACTGGTATTTTTCATCCTCAGGGTTAGAAGCCAAGGCAAAGAAGAGAGGGATTAGGCTAAGTCTGAAATACTGCAGTAGAGAAAAACCATGGTTGTTGCTAAGGGATGACATGAATTCATCTTTCAAAACAAAATTAATCCAATTTGGGATCTGTGGGACTATTTCTTCCTTTAAAAATTACATACCAACACACACCCAAAACTGAAAATATATAATTTGGCAAATTGGAAACAGATGGGCTGTAATCATTGGAGAAAAGGCAAACAAAAATGCACAGGGAAAGTGTACCTGTTAGGAAAAGTTTGAACCAAATGGTACCTGAACTTCCATGTAGTAAAACAAGCATGCATGCACACATATGGCTGAAATCTAGTACGCATGTATTCATTCCATTTATATCCTGCCTTTCTCGCAGCACAGAAAACAAGGTTGCTAATGCAACACTGATCTCATGCAGTTCCAGCGGAGTGAAAAGCACTACCAGTGTGCTTATGCTGGATTGCGGGCTTGGAAGTGTCCAGTGGCAGCAGGAATAGTAAGTAGGCTATTCTGAATTCAGCAGAACCCATGGGAAGCTGCCTGTTGTTGCAACCCTCTGTTGGACGATCAGTGACCATCTTGGCTTATGAGGGGCAGAGCTGTGCCCCGCCAGCACAGAAAACACAGCACTTGCCACCTACACTTGCCCAAGGAGATGTCAAATGTCTCCTCCTGCAAGCTTTGAAAAGATACAAGTGCTTGGGCGATGGAGAATGGCATAACTGTAATGACAAAGGCCATTTCCGCTCTACACTCTTATAGAGCGATTATTCCACTTTCAACATCCTATGGAATCCTGGGATTTGCAGTTTTGGGAGGGGCCCATCGGCCACTCCCGAAACTGCAAACCCCAGGATTCCATAGGATGTTGAAAGTGGAATAATCATGCTATAAGAGTGTAGTGCGGAAATGGTCAAAGGTAAGTCATGGTTTTGCAACCTGATTCTCCAAAAAGACCAGAAGAAAATAAGGTGAAAACTGGAGGAACACAAGATTCTACTTAAGACAGTGGAGTCTTGGGAGCGTTTCTCATGCCTTGTTGTTGCTCACGCTCAAACTTAGAGGCTGGAGTGAATGAAAGGTCCTTTGATTTATTCACATGTATGACAGAAGGATCTTTCAACTGCTTATGCAGCTTTCTAACTGCATGAATCAACCATATTGAGGTCACAGAGCTAAAAGCAACAAGGTCCTAAAGCTGGCAGCTCACATTGTTATAATCGAAGTGAGTTCCCTTTTAATCAGAGAGTACACTTCTGGGGCCCATCTCTGTTACCCTAGTTTCTAGTCCGATCTTGTGGCATATTAGATATCAAGAATGTGGCATCTTGTGGCATTTGATATAAAGAATTTGGCCTTCACTACCCATTCCGCTCCATGTGCTTGCGAGGCCCCCGGACAAGCACGCACACAGGCACGGCTGAAAATAGCTGAACTATTCAAAACAAAACCAGGCAGGCCAGTAATTGCCGGACTGCAGCTTCAGGAGACCTCCAGGCAAGTACCCTTTTAAGATCACATTATGTATGTACGCAGCTTACAAAAGACTCCCTGCCCCAAGCAGACAGCTTGACAAGCTGAATACTCAACTGTCAAGCACTCCGTGTTTGCATAATGTCTACTCGATTGACAACACTGTCATAATTCAATCATGTAAAAGACTGACCTTTCGGAGGCTTTGTCTCCAACCCGAAACCCATTGTTGTCCCCAGGAACGGACTAGCCTACGGGCATATTTTTCCCTATAAGACCCCCCGATTTTAAGCGTTTTTTTGGATTGCTCCTGGCTTCCATCCTGCCTTGCTGTCGCTTCATTCAATAAGCCTTCCACTCAGCTCCACGTGCTGAGAATCTCCACTCCTACGGACTTTTCTTCAGACTACCCGGGCTTCAGGACAGGTATAGTATTTCCCAGGGAAAAATCCTTCTTAAAACCCTCTATCCAACTCCTACCTTTCTGTCAATAGGTCTGTATGAGTGATTGCATACACGTGTGTTGACTGTGTTTTTCAAAATAAACAATTAATATTTACTTCTGTTTGCTCATTGCCTCGGCCTGACCCCGTAAACACTGGGTTCAAGATCTCGCTAGGTTGCCCTGCCTCTTGCATTGCTTAGCTTGTGCTCTCACTAATTCCCATTCCCCATTGTGAGCACATTAAGGTGTCCCTCAGAAATCAGGGTAACACCTGTGATGAGTCAGAGTGAGGAGGCAGTTACCTCAGGCAGCAGAAGCTGGTGAGTGGACACAAATGGCATTTCCTTCACTGTTTCTCTTGAGCACATTGGCCATTTTCCTCTATTGCAACACAGATTTATGTGTGCCACATGCATCGTCCTTTACCTTTAACCACAGCTTGGAAAACTTACTTTTTTAAACAACAGCTCTCAGAACTCTCAGTCAACATAGCCAGTGGTCACTAGTTGTGGTATATGGCAGACTTGGGAAATGTAATCCAACTCCCCCCCTCCCAAGTTCTGCACTTGCTTGCTGCCATCAGGCATTTTGTAGGATGCTATTTCAATTGCTGGAATTCAGCTGGCAGTCTGGTCAGGCACAGGAATGGGTGAGCCATTCAGCCCTCTTGTCAGGGGTCTTGCTATGTTCTCCCCAAATTATAATTTTGCCACCCATTAATTTTTCCTTCAGTCCCCAAATTTCTAGCTATGGAACTCTTCTATACTTGCTGTGTTCATGTTCTCACGGTTGCTTTGCCTGCACTGTATCTTTGGATGCTGAAACTCTGTTTCTAAATGCTCAACTGAAGTTTTACGTTACTACAAAGCTAGAAATTTTGAGACTAAATTTCATGGTAGGGCAGAACTCCTGTTTGGAGGGTGATGTCCCCATTTTGCCCCTCTCCCTCGATAGCTGTCTCCCTGCTTATTATCTTTCCCCTCAGGCAGCAAAATGTCTTGGGCTGCTCCTAGACATTCTTATTGGGCTTATACCCTATCTCACTTGTAGAATTTTGCAGGAGACCACCAAAAGTAATCTTTAATTGCAACCTTCCCATGTTTTCTGAATGCTTCTGGCATTTTTTTCTACACATACACACACACACACAATTAAATATTTTGACCCTAGCTCTCTGAATACTCCAACCTGCTGACTGGGGCTATCTGGGACCTTAGGCCAATAAAGTAACTTTTCATAGTCTCATATGAAATCGACCACAAGGGCCATCCACTCCAAACCTCTGAGTTGAGAATATTTCTGTGTGGCCCAAAGGCAGAGGTAATACACTGTCAGAAGACATAAGAGGGGGCCTTCTCTATGGTGGTGCCCCAGTTCTGGAACACCCTCCCCTTGGACACCCAATTACTGCCAATGGTGTCATTCTTTTGGTGCAAAATCAAAAAAAGTCTTATTATTTAAGCATTCAGGCCTGTTGATTCTGTCCAGTTAGTGCCTGGGCAATGAGTGGTTGACTAATTGATTTAACTGTTTTTCAAAATTATTGTTGGTGCTGCTATTTATCGTTTTAAACTGATTTTATTGTAAGCCTCCTGAGATCTTCAATAAAAGGGAGATGTAAATGTTTTCCCTCCAGCTATTTTGAGATTTACAATTACACTCAGAAGGAAAAAGGCAGTCCGAGATGGGTAATTAATTATTTCATTGTCCCTTTTGCTGGGTTCACTGATTTTATGTGGAATACTCTTCATTGCTTTTCATGGGATCATAGAATGCTAGAGTTGGAAGGGACCACAACGGCCATCAAGTCCAACCTCATTCTGCCATGCAGGAATACACACTCAAAGCACTCCTAGTAGATGGCCATCCAGCCTCTGTTTAAACATCTCCAATGAAGGAGACTCTACCACACTCCCAGCCAGCATATTCCCCATTGAGTTGATCTTACCATTGGGAAGTTCTTTCTAATGTTTGTATGGATCTCTTCCTGAAGTTTGAAGCCACTGCTCTGTGTCCTGGTCTCTGGAGCAACAGAAAACAGACTTTCTCCATTCTCCATCCTTTCCAATATTTAAATGTATCTATCATGTAGCCTCTTAACCTTCTCTTCTTCAGGCTAAACATACCCAGCTCCTTAAGCCAGTCCTCATAGGGCAGTGGTTCTCAACCTTCCTAATGCCGCAACCCTTTAATACAGTTGCTCATGTTGTGGTGACCCCCAACCATAAAATTATTTTTGTTGCTACTTCATAACTAATTTTGCTACTGTTATGAATCGTAATGTAAATATCTGATATGCAGGATGTATTTTCATTGTTACAAATTGAATATAATTAAAGCATAGTGATTAATCACAAAAACAATATGTAATTATATATTGTGAAATGTTTATCTCTAATTACATCTCGGGGGACTACACAAGCTTCTTGTGTGTGCCTTCAAGTTGTTCCTGACTTATGTTGACCCTAAGGTGGGCCTACCATTGGGTAGGAGGGTAGGTGAGTGGGCAAATGAGAAGAGGGCAAGTAACTGCAACGCAAAATTCAAGCAAGAAGTTTCCAAAAGTAGGCTGGAAAGAGAGAGAGAAGACTGCCCATCTCCTAGGAAAAGGAGGTCTCCTCCTTGTTCTGAAATAAACTCCTCTTACAGGCCCGGCCAGGAATCCCTGGGGTAGCACGACGAGCTCCCTGCCTCCACCAAAGGGGCTGAGACCCATGCCAGGCTGCCGCGCAGCCACCCGCTGAACCCCGCGGAGCACCGGGCTGCCTGGAAGCTGCTCCAACCCACAGCTCTCTTTCCTGGCTGATGGATGCTCCTGCTCCCCGCCACACACAAGGCCTCCGTCTAAACACCTCCCCCCTCCTGCAACCCGCCAACTTCCCCCCCTCCCCGCCCAATGCCTGTGCGAACGGCACCCAATTGGGGTGTTTTTGCAGCTCTCGGGTCCCCCTTCCAAGTCAGTGACACCGGTGACAAAATGGCAGCCCTGGAAGCTGGCAGTCGTGCTTGGCCAAAACACACAGGTTGGGGGTGAGGGAGTGGGTCTGTGGGCTCAGAGCCCTCCCCAATGCCCCCCCCATGCTCCCGTGACAGCAAACCCAGCGCGAGGGCAGTTGGCACATCTCCTTCTGCCTCTCCGCTGCTCACCCAAAGCACGGGCGGGAAAGGCAACGCAAGCTGCCCGTGGCAAATGGTGCTGCAGGCACCGAGAACCCGGAGGGAGGGAGGGAGGGAGGGAGGGAGGGAGGGAGGGAGGGAGCCCGGCAAGAGGTGGTGCCAACCAGGCTCTCCCCTCTCCGTGCAAAGCACAATCCCTCCTCCCATTGCAGGACGCCCGGAGCTTCCCCGCTTGCCTGCGGCCCTGATCCTGCTGCAGAGCCTCACTCTAGGCACGGGATCGGCCGCCCTCCTTTCCTACCCAGCACTCGCTCGCTCACCTTGGCATCTCCACAGGGGGAGAAAAAGATGGTGCCATGTCCTACTTCAGAGCCCGTCCGCCTGCCTGCCCGCTGGCCCGCCCGTGCTCAGCTGCCACGCCGAGGAGCAAGAGGAGGAGGTGGCCCAAGCGAGAAAGGCCGCTGGCGGGGCAGTGGCAGCGGCGAGGAGGAGGGGGCGGCGCTCCTCCAATGGCCCAACCCCTCCGCCTAGTGCAACAGCCGCCTCCTCTCCCCTCCTCCCAGCGCAGCGTCTCAGAAACAGCCCTACCATTGGCTGTAAGGCTGCCAAATGACAGCCTTTTGGTGGGAGGATCAGTGACCTTGTTTCAAAAGGGGGTGGGGCAGGATAGAGGAGTGGTGTCTCAGTTCCTAAGACTATCGGAAATATGTGTTTTCTTATGGTCTTGGGCGACCCCTGTGAAAGGGTCGTTCGACCCCCAAAGGAGTTGTGACCCACAGGTTGAGAACCACTGTCATAAGGCATGGTTTCCAAGCCCTTTTTTTATTACCATGTTGGTTGTCCTCCTCTGGACACATTATTTCAGGTCAGATATGACCACAGCAGAATAGAGTGGCATTATTACTTTCCTTGACTTGGAGACTATACAGTTGTAAGGCCCCACTTTGGGGGTCTCCAATATCAGTATCGTTTGGTTGGGCACCATACCTAATTGGCATCATATGTAATTGGCAACACATTTTATTGGCTCTGATATCAAATTCAAGCCTGAAAGGTGACAGAGAGGTCAAATCGAGCGAAGGAAAGAATTTGACTGTAAATGGGAGAAGCATAGGTCACCTCCAAAATTGCTCCAGGTAAGACTTGAGTCATTTGTCAGGCAAATACACACCATTCCTGTGGATAATAGGCTTAAATAGAAGCTGGACTTTTCCAGGGAATCCAACTGTGAGGAGCCCACCAGGACACTGATTGACAGATGTCCATCCCTTGTACACCTGGATTCTTTCCTCTGTCCTCACAGCACCCACAATAGACAGCTATTGCAACATTCATCATGTCTTTGTCAATCAAAGCACTAAGCCCATCAACAGGCAAAAGACCCATTGTCCACAACAGGCTCCCTTTGTCTTGCGTATGGAACCTTCACAGCCCCAAGCCATTTTCAGGGTACAAATACCCCTGATTTGAGGAGGCCCAGGGCAGTCTCTTGAAGGTCTACCCTTCACTTTGTCCATCAATGAGAACTGCCCTTAGGAAGCCAAAATACATTTTTGCTCTTCACTACTCTTCTGGACTGGTAATTATAAATCTCCCAAAATCCCTCAGCCTCTCTATAATTTTTCCTTCCTTTCTCTTTCAGCCAGCTCTTGTGTGAATGTGTGATTGTGTGTATCTTGTGTGCACGCATGAGTGAATTCCCCTCAATAAAATCATTTTATAAGACAATTTTGCTTGGTTTTTGGCTTGGCGTGACCCCGTAAAAATTGGGTTTAAATATCTCGCTAGGTTATCCTGCCTCTTGTAGTGTTACAGCTTGTGCTCTGGCTAATTCCCATTCCACCACGGGACCCCAGAAATCAGGGTAACACAGTCATCCCTCCACATTCGCTAGGGTTAGGGGCCTAGGACCCCCGTGAAAGTGGAAAAACCATGAATAACTCTAGGCCTCCCAAACCATATTTAACACACAAAGAAGTATGACTAGCATATTCAAGCCACCATGGATACCTTTGAGGCATCAGGGTTTCTTCACAAGGCAGAAGTGGGTGGCTGGTGGGACTCACTGCCGCCTCCACTGCTGCCCCACACCATTTTAATAGGGAGATATGGCATAGGGATGCAGCAGAGGTGACAGCAAATAATCCGTGAATAATCAAATCTGCAAAAGTGAAATCCACAAAAGTGGAGGGCTGACTATACTCCTATTGATGCAGCCTAGAATCGCTTTAGCTATTTTTGCTGCCACCTCACGCTGCTGACTCTTGTTCAGCTTTAAGACCCCTAGATCTCTTTTACCTGTATGTACAAGCAGGGGTCATTCATCATATCTGTGCATTTCATCTTTTCTGCCTAAGTGTAGTACCTTACACTTCTCCCTGTTGAAATTCATTTTGTTAGTTTTGGCCTCTCTCTCTAATCTGCTAAGGTAATTTTGAATTCTGATACTGTCCTTTGGGATATTAGCCACTCCTCTTAATTGGGTGTCATCTGCAAAGATCTGGAGGAAAAAGTGAACAGGTGAAGATGAATAGCACACCTGGTAACAATAGAAGCCCTTCCAATCTTGAAGCACCCTTTGAGTGTTCTTATATCATGTCTCTGTGTACAAATATACATTGTTGTTCCTTTTGTGTGCCTTCAAGTCGTTTCCATTTTATGATGACCCTATGGTATATTACAGGGTTTTCTGGAGCTGAGGGTATGTGACATGTCCAAGCTCATCCAATGGGTCTCCATGGCCGAACACCACTCTGCTTATCAACAAATATACCTACAAGCACAAATACCCTCAAGACACCAGGTCCCATCTGATTTTGGAAACTAAGAAAGATCTGCCTTGGTTAGTACTTGGGTGGCAGATTGCCAATGCATACCAGAGGTAGGAACTGGCAAAACCACCTCTTGAGTATGTCTTGATGAAGAAAATCCTATGAAATTTTATTGGATTGCCATAAATTGACAGGCAACTTGAACACTCAAAGAACTATGCAATGCTCTCTCCCATACAGAGCTAAGCAATTTAGCTCAGTGTTTTTCACTACCAAGAAGGTGGGCAAGCAAATATGTCTCTTTATACTTTTTTATCCTCTTGAGTTTGCTCTGTTTTGTATCCAGTAGCACTTAAACTGCAGTCTATCCTAGAATGAAATAAACATGTCTCAGAAGTTTCTTGTTTGCATTGTATTAATGCATTTTAGGACAAAAAAGTAATTTTTTTTCTCCCAATATCTCTCTTTCTCTCTCAAACACACAGCCTTGAAAAAGACTACACCACTTTTCAGAATTTTCTCCAGACAACGTCCACCATTACTGATTTGTGCCAGCTATTTCCTCCTCCCCACCCCAGCACTGCCCCATAATTCCATGGATTGAGGCTAGGCCTTAAAGGCACACACACACATGCCTAAATATCTTAAAGGCACGAGATGTTGTCTGCCTGTGGAAGCTAAGCAGGGTCATCCCTGGGTAGTACGTGGACAGGAGACCACCAATGAATGCCAGGTGTTGTAGAATATAATTCAGAGGAAGGAACTTGGCAAAATCATCTCTGAGGCCTTTTCCACACCAGACGAGGGAATCGCCCCGTGCTGCTACTCACCGGACCTTTTGGCTCCCTGGCCAGTCCACGGCACTCCGGAGCAATGCGTGCTCATCAATACGCACTGCTCTGGTGTCCCAAATGGCGGCTCAACCAACCGCTGAAGCTCGCCAGCCTAAAGCCCATCCCCAGGCAGATCGCAGGCTTGCATTGGTGTGAGCCTGCGAATCTGCATAAGGGAGCAGGCTCACAGTGGCACGCTGCGTGCTTTTGAAAGACCGGAAAAATCAAGTCTTTCAAAAGCACACTGGAGGACCACATGGGGTTGTTCCAGACCGGGCTGAAGTGCGGATCTACCTGAAATAGGTCTGACCCAGTCTGGTCCGAAGTGCAGACTTCTTCCTTGAAGGACGGACTGCACCGTTTCAAAAACCCTGTGTGGAAAAGGCCTCTGAGTATTCCTTGCCTAAGAGGACCCAAGGAAATTCATGAGGTCACCCTGTGTCAACAGGAATCTTGAAGGCACAAAACACAACACAGACATGCACAAATAGACATGTTCAAGTGCAGTCCTGAACCGCAGGCAGCCAAGCAGCTGTTCCTGTGAAAGCCAACAATATGGAGGATGCTTTTTACAAACTAGCTGCATAGCATTCAGCCTGCACTTCTTCATTCAGTCTGTATTTCTCTGGTTCCTTCCAAGCAGGTGGTGTTGCACCAGGGGTATAGCTGGGGAGGCATAAAGGAAATGAGGGCATTGCCCCTTCAAATAAGAATTCTGTCTCTGTGATGAAATTTTCCTAAAGGTCTACCTTTGCAGAAAGTGAGACATTGAAAACTGTTCTCACCCAGAATTTCTATATTTGCTGTGTTCACATTCCCTTGTTAACTTTGCCTTTTCTTCCAGTGTTTAAACTATATTCTAAATGCTCAACTGTTGTTTCCAGTGACTGCAAATGCTAGACGTCTGAAGACTGAAGGAAAATTTGATGGGGAAAAGGGGAAGGCAGAATCCACCCTCATTCTACTCCCTACAGCTACACTCCTATGTTGCCCCACAAAATTTACTGCAGTTACTAGCCAGCAGCCATCAAAAACCATCAAGCATTTGATCAAGGAGAAGTGCACATACATACAAAGCAGGAGGGAGAGAGATACCTTTACAGCATTCTCTTAATCCTTCGTGTTATATACTCTGTTGTTGTAGTATTGCCCTGACAGGCCCCTGTGACCGTGGAGAATTTCAGCGAACATTTGGCAATCACTGTGTACTGTACAAATGCCTGAGTCTGTTTGCTGAAAAGGCACAAAAAGAAGAGAAGAATGAGGAAGCACAGCATAATAAATAATGGGCTCTGTTGACCTGGCAACTAGGAATAGTAGGTCAAAAGCCCCTGGCATAGCCTGTATCTAGCCTGTACTCTAAGTACTTGGGTTTCCTTCATCTCAAAATGGAACTTAGTACAAAATGGAAGTTAGACATGAACACACTCCTTCTACTCAGGACAAATCAACCATTTTCTGTGTAGACTAGCAATAGCATGTGTATTTCTATACTGCTTATCAGCTAAATGCTCCCTAAGCCATTTACAATGTGTTAGTTAATTGCCCCCAACAAGCTGGGTACTCATTTTACCAACCTGCCGAAGGATGAGTCAACCTGGAGCCCAGCAGGATCGAACTCACAACTTGTGGCTACAGTGCCGACATTTAGCCACTGCACCACCAGGGCTCCTCAGAAGAGTATATGGTTCTAAATTAGACATCGGCAATGGTGCTATTTAAATACAAAAACAACCGGTGAATGCTTCATCCTCACAGGACAATGTCATACCAGTCTGGAGCTTTCAGAGACATGTGATCCATTTTAGGAGGGAATGTCTGAAATCTCCATGCAGAAGTGTACATTTGCCAAACATGTACCAAAAGCGGACGTATTTGGAGAAAATGCACACAAAAATATGCACAATTTCCACATAGGGATTTTTAGAATTTCTCCCAATCTGCGATGGAATCAGGACAGAATGGGAGTACCAGTGCAATTCTTAAAAACCACAGTGGGGATGAAATTGACAGATTTTTGCATCCTTTTGTGGTAAAACCTCCCCTAGTGATTGGCTGAGCTGCTGTTTATCTCAACAAGGCTGGGCTGAGATGCTGTGATGCCACAGTATGGCTTGAAGAAGGCTGAGGAGGACCAAAAGAGAAAGCCAGGAAGTTGAGAGGGACAAGATTGAGAGAAGGAGTGGTTGCCAGTGGCAGATGTGGGATGAAAGAGAGGGAACAGTGAGGAGGGGGGCTTGGCTGTCAGCCATACAGAGACTTTTCCTTGCCATTCTTCCTAGAGCAGCTCAGTAAGAACACCATCCTGACAAATACCAGATGGCTACAGTTTGTAGCCATGCGCAGCTCTCTGCACCTGTGGCTACTGGAAGGAGAATAAACTGTTTGTACAGCGCACTAATCACCTATGTCTGGTCTTCCAAGCTAAGGACATCCCCTTCCACATTTCACAGCTGTAAACTGGGACGTGTGTAGCCAAGGAACATCAGGGTATGGTCAGGATGGCAAAAAATTATTAGAGAGGAAACACACACACAAAGTGCTAGGAGAGGCTGCAGCAGTCTGTTTTTCTTGAGCCTACTAGGAAGTGCAAGATTCTGCCCTTCCTCTCCACCCTGTTTTGTTATTTGACTGCAAACTACTTCTGCACTTTGAAGGACAAAAGGGGAAAGGAGAAGAGAAAAAAAATCAAGTTTAAAAGCAGCTGAATAAGTGGTATACAAGAAGATCAACTGGGCCTGTCCCTGCCAAACTGGGACAGGTGAAGGGCATGTAAGGTTGGTAGAGCCCACAGACCAGCTCACTCTGGTCTTCCAAGCAACATTTTGGACAACAAAGAAAGCCAGGGCCAGCCCAACTACTAGGGCAGAATGAAAAAGATACCTCAAGGAGCAGATTTAACACACCATGAAAAGTTATTAAACTGTTAGTTAACTTCTTATCGCTGTATTTTTTACTATCAAGCATGAGAAGACATGTTATTGTTATTACTGCTAGATTTGGGTACTGGGCACCTTGACCTGGGCGAGGGTCCCTTACGTTAGGACAGAAGAAGATCTTTCTCCCTTGATTATGTTTGGACTTATCTTTCCCTGAACCAGATTGAAACTTATGTTACTTTGGTGGAAAAACCCTATCCCAGGGTCTACAATTTTAATATTAAAATATGATTCTGTGTGCCAGAGAGTCCCCTGAAGGGGCACGTAGGCAGCAATGGTTAAAAGACTGAAAACCAGGTCAGGCCAGTAAAATCCCCAGTCATGTAGCCCTAAGAGACCTCAAGATGTGTAAACGCACAATAAACAAAGGGTCCACAGCCCCAGGAAGCCGACTTGAGGGGATTCGCATGTCTGCCCCAAGTTGAGCAAATATTCCATCAGGCGAGGACCATTTACATGAAGTCACACCACAAACTAACACAGCTGAAGATCCTGAGACTTTGGCAACACCTTGCAATCTCATCACACAAAGGAAATTACCATGGTGGAGCTTCATTATCGCTCCAACACCCACTGTTCTCCTCGGGAAAGGATTAGTCCTCCAGGTACTTTTTCCCTTACAAATAGTCCCTATTTTTGAGTAGAACCACTCAAAATCCCAGCATACCATTTCTCTGTCCCAGCAAACCATTTCTCTGTCCATTGAGTGATCCCCTCAGCCATCTCTATGCTAAGCCCCACTTCTCTGCTGCTTTTCCTGGACCAAGGACTTCAGGACAAAGGTGCAGTATCACCCCAGCTACACCCCTTCAATTCACCTATCCAGTTTCCTCTCTTTTGCTTCTTAATAGGTCTTGAGTGAGTGAGTGTGTGAGTGATTGCGTTGCTGTGTGAGATTTTCATTCAATAAAATAATTTACTGGACATTTTTGTTTGGTTTTTGGTTTGGTCTGACCCTATAAAAACTGGGTAAAAGACCCTGCTAGGTTACCCTGCCTCTTGCATTGCTATTCCTTGTGCTCTGGCTAGTTTCCATTCCCCATCACGTGGAGCACATTGAGGTGTCCCCCAAGAGAACCCAGAAATCAGGGTAACACTTACCTGTACCCAATGATGCAACTGGGGTTGGGGAAAGGATGAAGTACATTCAGAGTAAACCATTTACCCCAGCATCTGACTCTTTGTGGAACTCAGGGCAGAATGGCTTTAACAGAATGGCTTTAATAGTCCTCTGCCACTGGGAACACCAGCCTAAAAGCATGGCAATAATGCTCCCCGCACCTCTCTAGAAGGAGTTTGGGGGCATTTGGGGACAATTTATTTTTGCTGGGGTTGGCAGCTTGGGAGCGCAACTCTCCAAGATCTCCTTTGGGATTTAAGTGCTCCCACAGACTGCCACAGTTGCCAATTACATTGCTAAATAGTATATAGCCAACTTCTCATCACTTAACTAATCAAAAGAATTAAAACTGTGTGATGCTTCGGATCCAAATGAGTAACATGGATACATATATCAAAGGTCCACATAATTGAATCCAGCATTACATGGACATACATAGTCTCTCTTGGAACAGCATTCGCAGCTACCTGTCTTGAAATGTTGCAAGCATCAATGTGCTGCAGGCTTGTGTTCTTTTTAAAGATCATCCAATAAAATGGGGAATCAGTGGCCCTTTTCACACGGGAGTAATAAAACGGTGCAGAGTGACCTCTAACGGAGGTCGTCTACACCATGGAGTGGATTGGGGCGGACTACTTTAGTGTAGTTCCACACCCCAAGCCGCTCTGAAGCGACCGGAAGTGGTGGCGCCGCGTGCTTTTTAAAAACCTCCTTCAAAGAGGTTTTTAAAAAGCACGATTGTGCAGCCCCGTACAGCCCCGTCGCAGCACCCCGGTGTAGATTTGCAGGCGCGCGCAAGAGCGTGTCTACAGATCTGCCGGGGGTGGGCTTCTGGCTGGCAAGCTTCTCCAGTTGGTGGAGAGCCTCCACCAGCTGTAAGCCGCCATTTTGGATGCCGCAGGAGCCGCAGGAGTGTGGAGCAGCGAACTCGCGCTGCTCTGCGTGGCAACGGACTTACCCGGCTGCCGGTAAGCTCCGTTTCAGCGTGTTTTCCCCTGTTTCTCCCTCCTCGTATGAAAAGGGCCAGTATGAACTGATACAATTCCACTGCCACCATGGGAAAACATATTCTAGTTGCCAGGGAACATGTCTTTCAAATTCAAAAAATCCTGGGATTTCTATTTTAAATCAAGAGATAATTTGTATTGTTGGATTGCAACTCCCATTAGCCCTAGCCAGTGTGAGATGAGGAATGATGGGACTTGCAGCCCAACAGCACCTGAAAGAACACGTGCTGCCACACCTTCTTCAAATGCTTGCAGTTGCCAGAGTCCTGAAAGAGACTTCACTGACACACCAATTAGAACTAGCTTTACTTAGAAGTAGAGAAAACTGTGGAGTATTAAAGATGGAGGATTACTCTGTCAGGGGAAAGTTGTTTTTTTGGATTGCAGAACCCAAAAATGGCCACATTACTTGGGGGAACTTGGGGGACAGGAGAAGTTCCAGAAGACTGGAAGAGGGCAAATGTTGTCCCCATCTTCAAGAAGGGAAAAAAGAGGACCCAAATAATTATCACCCAGTCAGCCTGACATCAGTACCCAGAAAGATCCTGGAGCAGATCATTAAGCAGTCAGTTTCTAATCACTTAGAAAGCAACGCGGTAATCACGAGAAGTCAACATGGATTTCTCAAAAATAAGTCATGCCAGACTAATCTTGTCTCTTTTTATGATAGAGTTACTAGTTTGATAGATGAAGGGAATGCTGTGGATGTAGCATATCTTGATTTCAGTAAGGCCTTTGACAAAGTTTCCCATGATATTGTTACCCTGTTTTCTGGGGTTCCCGGGAGGGACACCTAAATGCGCTCTCAATTATATAAGTTGGGGAAATTAGCCAAGAGCACAAGCTAGCAATGCGAGAGGCAAGGCAACGGAGCGAGATCTATGGGGTCAGGCCAAATCAAGGAGCAAACAGGATGGAAATAATAAATGTTGTTTTATTAAAAATACAATCAAACAGTGTGTGCAACACACTCATGCAGAGAATTAAAGAAATAAAGGTTGGAGTGGGATAGAGGGATTTTTAGAGGAGTTGTTGGTTTGGGTGATACTACACCTGTCCTGAAGCCCGGGTAGTCTGCAGCAGAGGTTCGGAGATATGGAGTCTCAGTACGTGGGACTGAGGGGAAGGCTCGCCAAGCAAAGCAGCAGCAAGGCTGGATAGAAGTCGAGAGCAATTCAAGCGATCCAAAGAAGTGCTCAAAGTCAGGGGTTTTTATAGTGGAAAATGTGGCCATAGGTTAGTACATAATTGGGGAAAACAATGAGTTTCGGGCTGGAGACAAAGCCTCCGAAAGGTCAGAATTTAGCATGATTGAGTTAGGTCCGAATTGACAAAGGAATAGACAGTATGCAAACGCAGAGTGCTTGACAGATGAGTATTCTTCTAATCAAGCTGCCCGCTCGGGGCAGGGAGTTCTTTGTAAGTAGCCTGCCTACATAATAGAGTACTTGCCTTTGAGGTCTCCTGAAGTGGCGTGATGGCTATTTCTGGCCTGCCTTTATTTGTGTGGAATATTACAGCGATTAGCAGCCATGCCTGTCTGCGAGCTCATCCGGGGGACCTCGCAGCATGTGAAGAGAAATAGGTAAAGAAGGCCAAATTATTGATATCAAAGTGATATCTAATATCCCTCAAGTCCGGCTTAGAAACTGCAGTAACAATATTCTTGCAAAGAAGCTAGTAAAATGTGGACTGGACAGGGCTACTGTTAGTTGGATTTGTAATTGGTTGATTGACCGAACGCAAAGGGTGATCACGAATGGCTGCTTTTCGTCGTGGAGAGAAGTGACTACTGGGGTGCCACAGGGTTCTGTCCTGGGCCCAGTGCTGTTCAATATTTTTATCAACGACTTGGATGAAGGAATAGAGGGCATGCTCATCAAATTTGCAGATGACACCAAATTGGGAGGGGTTGCTAATACAGCAGAGGACAGGATCAAAATTCAAAATGACCTGGATAGATTGGAGAACTGGGACGAGGTTAACAAAATGAAATTCAACAGAGCGAAGTGTAAAGTCCTACACTTAGGTAGAAAAAATGGAATACAGAAATAGAGGATGGAGGACACGTGGCTGGATAGCAGTACGTGTGAAAGGGATCTAGGAGTCTTCATAGACCACAAGCTGAACATGAGTCAGCAGTGTGATGCGGCAGTAAAGAAAGCCAATGCAATTCTTGGCTGCATTAATAGGAGTATGGTGTCTAGATCGAGGGAGGTACTGGTACCACTCTACTCTGCTTTGGTTAGACCTCATCTTGAATACTGTGTCCAGTTCTGGGCACCCCAATTCAAGAAGGACATGGTCAAGCTGGAACAAGTCCAGAGAAGGGCAACCAAAATGGTGAGGGGCCTGGAAGCTATGCCCTATGAGGATAGACTTAGAGAGCTGGGGATGTTTAGTCTGCAGAAGAGAAGGTTAAGAGGGGACATGATAGCCATGTTTAAATATTTGAAGGGATGCCATGTAGAAGAAGGAGAGGGCTTGTTTTCTGCTGCTCCAGAGACCAGGACAAGGAGCAATGGATTCAAGCTGTAGGAAAGGAGATTCCACCTGAACCTCAGGAAGAACTTCCTGATGGCCAGGGTTGTCTGGCAGTGGAATAGGCTGCCTTGGAGTGTGGTGGAGTCTCCTTCCTTGGAGGTTTTTAAACAGAGGCTGGATGGCCATCTGTCGGGAGTGCTTTGAGGGTGTTCCTGCATGGCATGGCCCCTGTGGTCTCTTCCAACTCTACATTTCTATGATTCTATGATTCTATGAACTCTAGGATTTGTAACACAAAAGAGTGACTTTCCTATATGTTCCCAGGCCGTACACTCCTCCTCCATGATATGGTTTGATTGGCAAAGCACATATTAATAGCAGAACATATGAATGATATCCTGCTGTGACTGGGAACTGGCTGTCAAAGAGAAAACTGCCTGCACATGTGGGTTGCAAAACTAGGGCTATTTCCACATACAGTCTTATAGTGTGATAATTCCACTCTCAACATCCTACGTAATCCTGGCGTTTGCAGTTTAGGGAGGGGCCAGCTGGGCTCTTCCTAACCTGCAAACCCCAGGATTCCATAGAATGTTGAAAGTGGAATAATCACACTATAAGACTGTAGTATGGAAATGGCTTAGGTCAGGATGAAACTTCAAGGCATGGCTAGCTAGGGAAACTCCCAGACAATGGACTTGCAGATGTACCTCAACAACTTAACCTTTGCAACATCACCCTTATAGCATCAGCAGGGCCTCTGTGCCACCACCCATGACAAGCTCTAAGTCTAAGATTTTTGCTGTGACATTTCAGTGGCCCAGAACAGTCCTGATCTGACAGCCCTAGATGCTGAGCTGATACTTTTTCAGATTTACTGCACATACAAAGTTCAGGGAAATATTTCTTTGAGATGGCAACTCCAGAATCTGCCCACGATGGCAGATACAACTCCAAGCTCTCCCGCACCTGCCCTGAACCAGACAATGTGCTGAGTCCTGATGGGGAGTGATGGTGATGGCAAGTGGCCCTCTTGGGCAATGCTGGGTTTTTAGTAAGTCTCTCTCGGCTCCTTCTTGCACTCCTTCTTGCACTTCTTGCCACCCAGATCTGTGCCTAAGGAAGAGCCAAAAGAACGAAACCTAATAAAGTGCTTTGATCCAGCCGTTCTGCATTTCATTTCCGTCAAGGCAACCGATCACGTTGCTCTGGGGAAGGTGGAAGCCAGAGCAGGCTGGGAGAGTGGGGAGAAAGAAAGAGTTGAGAGGGAATGTTTTATGGAAAGCCAGTGGTTCATTCATAATTCATAGCTCCTTGTAACAGAGCAACAGTGATTGGAGTTAAAAGATTGCAGCCCAGAGCAAATTATGGGATGAAAGTGCACAGACCAAATGAGTTCCCATTTGCATGGAAGGCAAAAAGTTGCCTAGAAGCATCTGGGGGAGCGTTAATTTTTGTTGTTGTGTGTTATGTGCCTACAAATCATCTCTGACTTGTGGAGACCCTTTCATGGGGTTTTCTTGGCAAGATTTATCCAAAGGAGATTCCCTACTGCCTTCTTCTGAGACAGTATGACTTGTCTAAAGCAAGGGTATAATTAACCAAGAGGTGGGGAATAAGGACATTCCTTCAGTCCCCAAATTTCTATCATCGCAATGATCATGGAAGCTAAGCAGGGTAAATTCTAGTTACTATTTGAATGGGAGCCCACCAATGATTACCAGGTGCTTTAGGCTATAATTCAGAGGAAGGAACTGGCAAAAACCACCTCCAAGGATTCCTTGCCTAAGAAAACCCTGTGAAATTCATGAGATTGCCAAAACCCACCCACACAGAATGAAACAATGAAAATCATCCGTACCAAGATCTCTTCAATTTGCTGTCTGTGCACCGCTTTGGTAATTTAACCTGTCTCTTTTCTTTGGATACCTAAACTGTATTCAAAAGAAGTTTTAAGTTTCTGGAATGCTAAAAATTTGGAGACTGAAAGAAAATTTCATAGGGAGTACAGAAGTCTTAATGGCCTAAATACCCTAAAGGCACGGATCCTGTCTGATCTTGAAAGCTAAACACACAGAGCACATAGATGGGAGCCTGCCAACGAATACTGGGAGCTGCAGGCTATATTTCAGAGGAAGGAACTGGCAAAACCACCTCAGAGTATGCTTTGCCTGAGAAAACCCAATGAAATTATGAGGATTGCTGTAAGTGCATAGGTAACTTGAAGGAGCACACACATATACACAGAGAATTTTTCTTTGGGGGCCAAAGTTCTCATTTTGCCCCACTCCCACCTACACCCCAGGACCACTCAGTGGTTCTGAAGGAAAGCAATGGCAAACCAACTCTGAATATTCCTTAAGTATCCTATGAAAGAGTTGTAGCCAATGGGAAAAAATATGGTGTCAATCCACAGGACACTGGGGAAAACATAATTGCTGGTCCCTCAAATCAGCCTGAGAAGCATTGGCCATTTCCACACTATACTGTTATAGCGCTATTATTCCACTTTCAACCTCTTATGGAATCCTGGGGTGGCAGTTTAGGGAGGTGCTGTTACCCTGATTTCTGGGGTCCCGTGGGGGACGCCTCAATGTGCTCCACATGATAGGGAATGGAAACTCAACAGAGCGCAAGCAATAGCAATGCAAGAGGCAGGATAACCTAATGGGGTCTTTTTACTCAGTTTTTATGGGGTCAGGCCAAGCCAAAAACAAAACAAAGATGTCCAATAAATGATTTTATTGAGTGAAAGTCTCACACACCAACACAATCATGCACACACTCACGCAAGACCTATTTAAGAAGCAAAGAGTGGAAACTGAATAAGGGAAATATTAGAGGGATTGTAGATGGGGTGATACTGCACATTTTCCTGAAGTTCTTGGTCTGGGAAAAACAGCGAATGAAGCAGAACTCAGCATGGAGAGGGCTGAGAGGATTGCTCGATGGACGGAGAAATGGTCTGCTGGTATGACCAGGAGTTATCCAAAGAAGTGCTCAAAATGAGAGCTATTTGTAGAGGAAAATGTACCTGGAGGGCTAATCCTTTCCTGGGGAGAACAATGGGTGTTGCAATGGAAAAGAAGCTCCACAATGGCAACTTCCTTTGCATGATGGGATCACAAGGTGTTGCCAAAGTTTCAGGATTTTGGTTGCGTTGGGTTGTGGTGTGAATTTATGTAGATGGCCCTTGCATGATATGATTTTACTGCTATCAGTGCTCAACTTGGGGAAAACACGCTAATCTCCTCAAGTTGACTTCTCAGAGGCTGAGTACCCTTTGTCTACTGTGGGTTTGCACAGCCTGAGGTCTCCAGGGGCTACGTGATGGGGGATTTTAGTGGCCTGACCTGGTTTTTGATCATTCGACCATTGCTGCCTATGTGCTCATTCAGGTGATCTCTCTGGCATGTTGAATCATATTTGATATCAAAAACTGTAGACCCTGGGACAGGGTTTGCCAGTGAAGTAACAGGGCCTTTAGAATTCTCAGTCAGGGAGTTCTTTGGCCTCAGGAAACTACAACCCCAGAATTCTACCAAGGCTGTTGATAGTGGAATAATAGCACTATAACAGTGTAGAGAAGAAATTACCATTGAATTACATTGAGTTACATTTATTGGGTCAGCATCATTTAGAATTGCAAGAAATCAAAAGAGACAATCACTAAGTAGGGATGATCAGCATGTGAAAAATGTGAAAGCTTCTAGACACTTCAAGGTGGGAAGATATCAAACATGAGGCATGAGAGAGACTTTTGGGAGTGACTCACATGTAGGAGAGATGCTGCCTACCTCCCCATCCCTAGGAAAGTCTCATCACAGGCTGGACAAAAAGCTCCAGACATCCATATCCCATGAGCATCTGAAGACCGAAAATAACATTTGTAATGTGAATAAAAAAGGAATGTTTGGCTAATTGTGTTAGGGCTATATTTTCTGTCCAATCATGACTGAACACAATATCACATTTTTGTTCTTTTGTTTTGGTAACTACTCCTAAGTAATGCCTGAAGGAAGATATCTTTGTGTATGCAATTGTTGTTTTTTCTTATTTGCCATCTAGCTGATTTAGGCTTACGGTGTTCCTATGAATGAGAGATCTACAAGATCCCTAGTCCTGAACAGGACATGCCAATTTTGTCATCTTCTCATTTGTTTTAGAGCAAATCATAATTTCTCATGACCAACACAGTCAAAGGCTTTGTAGTCTATAAAGCATAGATTAATTTTTCTTCTGAAATCCTTAGTGTGTTCCACTAGCCAACATATGCTGCCTTTTTTTTTTTTCTTTCAAGGGAGTTGGGATTGAGGTTAAATGAATAAATGAAAAATGGCTTGGGGTATGCTTAGCTTAAGACTTTGGAGGCCACAGAGTTCTGTCCTGGGCCCAGTGCTATTCAATATCTTCATCAATGACTTGGATGAAGGAGTAGAGGACATGCTGATCAAATTTGCAGACGATACCAAATTGAGAGGGGTCACTAATACCCCAGAGGACAGGATCAACATTCAAAACAACCTTAACAGATTGGAGAACTAGCCTAAAGCTAACAAAATGAATTTCAACAGAGAGAAATGTAAAATTCTGCACTTAGACAGAAAAAATGGAATGCACAAATATAGGATGGGGGACGTGTAGCTGGATAACAGTACATGTGAAAGGGATCTGAGAGTCTTGGTAGACCACAAGCTGAGCATGAGTCAGCAGTGTGATGTGGCAGCCAAGAAAGCCAATGCGATTCTTGGTTGCATCAATAGGAGTATGGTGTCTAGATCAATGGAGGTAATGGTACCACTCAATTCTCCTTTGGTTAGACCTTATCTGGAATACTGTGTCCAGTCCTAGGCATCTCATTTCAAGAAGGATATTGACAAGCTGGAGTGTGTCCAGATGAGGGCAACCACAATGGTGAAGGGCCTAGAAGCCATGAAGCCCTATGAGGAACGGCTTAGGGAGCTGGATATGTTTAATCTGCAGAAGAGAAGGTTAAGAGGGGACATGATAGCCATGTTTAAATATTTGAAGGGATGTCATGTCGAGGAGGGAGCAGGCTTGTTTTCTGCCGCTCCAGAGACTAGGACAAGGAGCAATAGATTCAAAATATGGGAAAAAAGATTCCACTTAAACTTCAGGGAGAACTTCCAGACAGTCAGAGCTGTCTGGCAGTGGAATATGCTGCCTCGGAGTGTGATGGAGTCTCCATCCTTGGAGGTTTTTAAGCAGAGGCTGGATGGCCATCTGTTGGGAGTGCTTTGATGTGGGTTCCTGCATGGCAGGGGGTTAGATTGGATGGCTCCTATGGTCTCTTCCAACTCTATCATTCTGATTCTGATTCTGATTTGAATCCCTGTTGGGCCAAGGAAACCCATTGAGTGACACTGGGCAAATCGCACTCTCTCAGCTTCTGAAGGCCAAAGCAAACTTCTGAAAAAATCTTGCTAAGAAAACCCCTTAATAGGTTCATCTTAGGATAACAATAAGGTAGAAATGGCATGAAAGGCACACAGCAGACACAACAACAACGTTTACCTCAGAAGAGATTAAGAAAAATTAAATTTAAAAATGTTATTGTAGTTGGATGTAGTTGTAAGAGACGTGATAAGCACATAGAAGTTAGAGTACAGAAATTGCTGTAAAGATTTAGAAGAAGCTTAGATTACATAGCAGGATAGAAAGGAAGAAATAGGATGTTTTACCCGATGGATTATGAAAGAAGTCAAGGTATGTATGAAGTATTTGTATATGTTTGTATGTTAGGGAGTTAGTTTGTTAGTATATAGATAGGTATGTATGTATGTAAGTTTGTATGTATGTATATGTTGATGTTTTTCTTTTGTTTTGTTTTTTTTTGTTTTTTGTTTTTTTTGTTTTTTGTTTGTTTTGTTTTATTTTATAATGTGAATGAAATAAAATTTATTTTAATAAAAAAAAAAAAAAAAAGATTAAGAAATTGTTGTAGGCGCCAGCTGCCCATTGCCAAGCAACGGAGTGCAGGGCTAGCAGAAGGCCATTCGCAGTCAAACAGAGACTCTAACAATGAGTACAGCTTGCCTATTCATGATGGAGGAGAAGCATCATAAAGGGTCAACCCAAAAGTACAGGAACCCAGTGGGCCACATGGCCAGATAGTCCAGGGTCAGAGAAACCAGGCGGACAGCAACCAAGAGTCTATAGCCCACAAGGCAAGGGCTGGCAAACATACAAGCATCAGGCCATCGCTCTTTGCCTTCCTTAAAAAGGCTGGAGCCAGCTGGCTCTCATCCCAGCCCAATTAGCTCTTCGTGCGCTTGTGTCTGCTTGTCCTCCTTTGAGGCTGCTGATTACCTGGAGAAGCTGGCTCCTGCCCACGACGGAAATGGCCTGACTGCCACTTTTAATACCTGAAGGGATGTCAGGTAACAGAATGATCTTGTTTTCTGCTGTTACAGCGGCTAGAATACAAATCGATGGATTCAATTTACAAGAAACGAGATTTCACCTAAACATTAGGAAGAATTTTACTGTAAGAGATGTTTGCGAGGGTGGCAAGATGTCCATCTTTGGAGTTCTTTAAACAAAGGTTGGCTGAGCATCTTTCAGGAGTACTTTAGCTGTGTATTCCTACACAGCAGGGGCTGGACTAGATGGCCCTGCAGTCCTTTTCACATGATATGATTGGATACCTCAGAGAGGCCTCCAGGAGCAGAAACTGACACTTGGTTCTTTTTTCTTTTCTGGCCAAAATCTTTGGAAACTTTCTTTCAAAGAATTGGAGGCTTCAGACAGTTACTGGGATGCAAAGACAACTCACTTCTGCACTTCTGAGCTAAGAGGAGGCAGTTTTGTGCACAAGACCAAGGAAAATTGCTGTATCTTTTCTATGAAAGAGACAAAAAAGCAACAGAAGCAATAAATGATAAAGAGGACTGAACATTCCTCACTATTGCAGCTGTGGGAGATAATTGGCTTCATTGGAGCACCTGTTTGTCTTCATTTATGCTCTGCTTGTATAGTTGCAACCAAAACAAATATTTCAGAGATGCCCCAGGTTTTCAGTGTTCTTTGGAATGGGAATTAAACCCAGGGGTGTCATTGCTTGAATTTCCCACCACAAAGAGAAGGAGGGGGGCTCTGTAGTAGGATTTAGAGAAGCAGACTCTCCCCCACACACACACACACTACAATCCCATCTTTCTTCCAGCTTTGGAATTTTCACAACAGAAAACTGACATATTTCTTCTAAGCTAAAAACTGGCCCAGTGACAACCATTACTCTAGCCACACTTTTTGTTTGTTTTTGTTTTTTTAAATATTGCTGCGAGTACATTGATACTTCCAGCTTATTAAAGCAGAGGCATGATTCTGCTGATTTCTGTACAGCAGAAATACCCAGCTTCTCTGGGGTTGGAAAGATCACGTCCCCCACCCCCCACTACAATCCCACAGCTCTTCCTTCTCCCTCTTTTTCTTTGTCCCTGGCATTTATCTTGCTCCACCCTGGTGCTTGTTCAGCCTTCCCATCTGCTCTCTTGCCCACCCCCATAAGGCAGCAGGATTCACCCTGCCGCTTTTAACTGGTTGTAGAATTTGGAGAGGAGGCTGCTAAAGGGAAAAAAACACATGGAATTGCATATATGTGTGTATGTGCTTTCAAATTGCCTGTCAACTTATGGCAACCCCATAAATTTCATAGGCAAGTAATACTCAGACATGGTTTTGCCAGGTCCTTCCTCTGAAGTATAGCCTATACCACCAGCTATTTGTTGGTGGTCTCCCATCCAACTACTAACCAGGGCTGACTCTGCTTAGCTTCCAAGATCAGGCTGGATCTGATGCCTTTAGGGTACTTAGACAATCTGATTGTTACCATCATCATCATCATCATCATCATCGTTTATTTATGTACTGCTATATGCCCCCTGCAATTCTCAGTGGAATAGTTTTCTCAGGCCTGACTCCAGCTTTGTCTCTAAGGATAGTTAGGGATGCTTGCCACCTAGTGACTAAAGATGATATTGCAGAGTCCATTTACAGTTAAAAATTATAAATATTCTGGTCTCTGACCAAAATCAATTGAGCCATTCAAAATTATATATATAAAAAAATCACAAACTATATTTTAAAAATATAATTTAAAAACAAAATAATCATTTCTTATTATAGCATTCATTTCAAATTGTAGGTGTCCAAGCTGCATAGGAGAATGAGCACAGTATAGTGATTTGAGTGCTGGAGTAGGATTCTAGGAAAGCAGGGTTTAAATCCCTACTCAACCATAGTAACTCAGTGGGCACATCACACTCTCTCAGCCACAGAGGAAGGCATGGCTAACCTCCTCTAAATAAATCTTGCCAAGGAATGATGCAGAAGTTAGGCTCACCAAAACTCAGTGTTGGCCTAAAGAGACAGAACAAGAAGGTTATGTAGAGGTTCTGGCAGAGACAGGCACATGGATATGCATTCTCTTTTATTATTACAGATTAGAAGTAAACAAAGTGCAGCCCTGAAGATGAATAGGGTTACAGCTCCCAGCATTTCCCACCATTGGTTATGGCTGATGGGAGTTGCAGTCCAACAACATACAGAAGGTCATATTTTACTTACTCCCGTTATGTTGGGCTGTCAGTGCCACTGCTGATGTAGACTAGACGGCATCAGCCATGCACAAGACAGGGGCATAAACAGGCAAAAGTAAGAAGATTCTTTAAGGATTAAAAAACCTAAGGTGCAAAGGGAACCCAATGAAGACCAAGCATGCTCTGTGGCCATGGAATGAAAGCTGACTTGCTCTTCTGAGGCGGAAATGAGACAAAGCTTTCTGAGAAGGAGAATGGACCGGAGTAACCTGGGAAAAGGCATGGCTGGCAGACTACGGTGGTAAATAGGAGCATTCTACACTGCAACACTTTGTTGCAGGTCCCACTTGTTTTAATTTGCAAACTCACTAAGGAGATTGAAAGGAAGTGTCCTGATGAGAGCAGGAGCAGTGGCTAAGGCTGAGACCTTGCAAAGCTGTTTTACAATCCCACTCCCAGAGCATAATCCTGTGCAGGAAAAGAAAGCTACACTGAAACACAGGAGCTTCTGAATAGTTCCCACATCTCCCAAACGTTAAGTCTGACTTTTCTCTGTTTCCAGCACTCAGTTCATTCTGTGCCCTTTCTCCAAAAGTCTTCAGACTGTTTTAAAGTCTGTAAGGAAATTTGTAGGCATAGAATCATAGAGCTGGAAGAGACCATAACAGCCATCCAGTCCAACCCCATTCTGCCATGCAGGAACACGCATTCAAAGCACCCCCAGCAAATGGCCATTCAGCCTCTCTTTAAAAACTTCCAAAGAAGGTGACTCCCCCACACTCCAAGGCAGCAGATTCCAATGTCAATCTGCTCTTACCATGAGAAAGTTCTTCCTGATGTTCAGGTGAAATGTCTTTTCCTGTCATTTGAATCCATTGTTCCATGTCCTAGTCTTTGGATCAGCAGAAAACAAGCTTGCTCCATCTTCAATATACTTCCAAATTTTTAAACATGGCTATCATGTTACCTCTTAACCTTCTTCTCATCAGGCCAAACATACCTAGCTCCCTAACATTTCTCTATGGCCATTTCTGCATGATGGGGCTGTCCCACCATGGAGACAGAATGGCAAGGAGTCTGCAAACCCTCACCGGTTGCAATTGCAGGATATTTGCTTAATGGAATAAATTCGTTAAGCACATGTGAATGTGCAGTGCTCCCATCCTTCCCATGCGGAAGGGCAGGAAGCACAATGGAGGTGCTTCCCTCCCCAGCATAACATGGGAAAGAGTCCAGCTGCACTGAGGAAGGCAGGCACGTGTCGCTCACGCTCCTTTCTGCAGGGAGCTGGGTGGTTGCAGAAGGGAGCATTCCTGTTGCATTCCCTCGATCTCACAACTAGAGGACAACGAGATCAGGTAAGGTGCAGAAATGGCCTATGTTTGTCCTAATGCATTCACCTACATGTAATTAAAAAAAAACACCCACCTTCAATGCAATTGTTTATTTCATATTTTAAAACACTTGTATGAACAAGTTTTTAGGGTACTTTGTTTTTAATCTGTTAGAAGCCACCTTGGATCCTATGCTGGTGAGAAATGTGGGATCTGAATAAAGTGAAATAAACAATCTTGCAAGCATTTTTGCCCTTGTATAATGCTTTTTAAACTTCTGGAAACTAATTATATGTATTAATGCAGCCTTTGCCCTAATGTACAGATATTTTGCTCTGTACTTTTCCCTAGTATACACAATTTTTATATGCATTTTCTGGTTGTTTAGAAGAATACAGAAACAGGAGACAGAAGCTGGCCTTCCACAGGGGCTGCACTACGAGAGCCTACAGGTCTAAATGAAGATTGGAATTTAAAATCTTTAATTGTAAAAGATAAACCAAGGTAACATTTAGGACAATTGCACCAGTTTTCCTGGCAAACGATCTTAGAGTAACCATTGCTTCTTCTTTTCTCCTGATTACCTGAATCTATGTATACATACACAAAACTATAATCTAAAGTTGCTTTTGTTTAATGGTCCATTTCTTTGGAAAGTGTATTATACTACTCCAGAAATTTCTGTATAAAGTTATGTATATACACGTTTTGATTTGCAGAGCAATGTAATTTATACTTTTAAGAGATTATAATTAATCTAGTGTTGTCTTTCTTAATGTAATAAATAGAATTATAATTTGTATTTTTAGTGTAGCCACTGAGGAAGACCAACTTTAATAACAGCCCGAAACATATTGGGCTTTTTAAAAACAAAGCAAATGACCATCAATCAGCACATGGATCTCTGTTTGCTTCTATAGTACTTCTCATATGTGCTCATTGCTTCTCTCAGTTGGAGATATATATTACAAAGTCCAGAGAAGCATGAACATCAAAGGTGAACAGAATTCCAATTTACGTACTGATTCATGACAAGAGAATCTGGTAAGTTTGTTTTTAATAGTTAATGTTTTAGGGGGTTAGAAGGGTGGGTGGGTGGGGAGGGTGGGTTACATTTTAGTGTTTTTAAAGTATTTATATACTGTTGTAATGCCGCCTCGATCCATTGGGAGAGGCGGGATATAAATAACAACAACAACAACAACAACAACAACAACAACAACAACAACAACAAAAAAATAATAATAATAATAATAATAATAATAATAATAATAATAATAATAATAAAGTTTGCACTGCAGTGCCACCTGGACAAAGTCTTCATCCACAGCCTCTCTCTTCATACATGCTTGCTTTTTGAAAAAAACAGCCTTTAGATCCTATTCCTTCACTTGACTTTGTTTTTTATTTGAGCCTGTTGAGGGCAAACAATAGAACTAACAGCCCAACATTCTGAACAATAAAAATCGGGGTGGCTGTCCCTTAGAAACAATGGCTGCAACATATTAACTCGCCCTGAAAGAGGAGCGGAAGGTAGGGAGAAAATAAGAATCAAGCACTGGGCATCTCTCAGGAACATTTTGTGCCATCTATCATGCTTATTGCACCCCAGATACCATCTGGATCATATGCTATTACTCCAACCCCATATTCAGCATGATGGCAGTGGATAAAAGCAGCAAAGTACTTTCCCTTCGGAGGCTTGGAGAGGGAGGGGAATGTAAAAAGAGCGACTTCGAAGCATCTAGCCGGAGAGAGTACATTGGTGCCCTGCATTATCATTGGCTCCGGCTCTTGAAACTGGGCTGTATGCAGACCTCTGATAAAGAAGGAAAGGATGGTAGCTCCTCATTTGGGCTAAGGATTAAATGGATTGGGGTTGTTTGGGTTATAACCAAGGCTGTGTATGTATCCTTGAAATAAACATGGGTGTGGCATTTGGTCCAAAGCTGGGGCTCATGGGGGTACAAGGAAAACTCTTAAGAGAGCAACAACCTCTGAGCAACTAGGCAATAGGGCGGTTGATCCATTCTAGTACTTGCCTTTAGAGGAGCTATCTAAGGTTCTGAATCTATTTAGAAACAGGATTTCACACCTCACGATTGCCCATTTAGGACCTGGATTAAAACCTGCAGTGGATTCTCTGTCCCCCTGACATGGGAGGCATTTCTGACAAGGTCTGAAGTTAGACTGAAGCTCTTTATGCTTCAGGGCAGTGGCTCCCTCTAAAATGCTGTTCCCTACTACAAGGAGGAAAGCCTTAAACCATGAAAGGCAAGGGCACCTCAAACCTGGCAGCAGAATCCATTCCTCTTGGTTCCTTGGAAGCCCACATCCCCTTCATCTGGTGCTTTCTCAGATTTTGTCCAAGGTGGTTCCCAATTCTAAAAGGTTTAAAGGGTTCTCCTTAATCTCAGTGATGGATAGTACAAGCTTCCAGCTCCCATCTCATCCCACTTGCCTTTTGCTCAGTTCAACACCAGAAGGTGCCCCTTACAAGAACATATCTGAAATGGAATGTGACAAACAGGCTGAAACAGTCTGCCTTAAAAGATGTGCTCCCACCCTGGACTCTATCACACCTCCGTGTCTCCAAGACCATTCCCAAAGCGCCCTGGCCTCATAGACAGAGGAAATCTTATGGGCCTGGGCTGCAGCTAGGCTTAAAGGACACAGTGGTTGGTTTAGGCCGGGGGTGATCAACTGAGGGACGGGGGCATTCTCCCTTTCATGTCCTTCCATCTTTTGGAGCTCCAGAAAAATAACATCACTTCCACCATTTTGGCTGATTTTCAGCAGAGTTTTGAGGAGGCCTGTTAGTGGGGAACTGGGAGTGTTAATTGCTAGTTTTTGATACTTTTGGCCAGTTTGGGAGCAAAAGTCCCACATTAGTGCATTTTTTAAAAAAATTGGGGGATGTCTGGTAGCCTTGAGGGCTTCAGAAGGGCTGCGTGTGGCTTCTGGGCTGCACTTTGCACACCCCTGATCTTGGTTCATGGGTCTCTGGCTCAGAGATCCCTAGCATCTCACACTTGAGGGTTTCTAATCCCAGACTGAATTTTGATCTTTGTGTCTTTAGGTACTGTGGATACCCCAGTTTCCGAGTCTGTGTACAGGTTATTGGACTGAGGTTATGATATTAGAAAACCTTACCTTCCAAGGCTGGCCTTTATTGGTTCAGAAGCTTGGGTGGGCCTACTTTTGAACTAGCCTGGAACCAGGGAACAAGCCAGAATTCAGAGCTGTGAGACAAATCCTTAGGTCAGGTCCAAAGATGGAGCAAAAGAGTAATATCTAACAAGGATCACACCAGAGCCAGAAAGATCCCAAGGACCCTCACAAAGTTCAACCTCAAACAGGAAACCTTTTTGTGCTCCTTCTATCCAGAAAAGCCGTATGACAAATTTGGTTCGGCACAACCAATCTAAAGCATGAGTTTCACCACTCAGGCCAGAAATCGAAGCTATAGTTCTGCCGCTTGCCACACAGGGGAGCTGTAAACAGATCCAAAGATATCCCCTTGGACTCCTTGTAGTGCTTTGTCCTTCTTAGCTAGACTTTCAGAGTTTGGGAAAGTTCCTTTTTTGAACTGCAGCTCCCAAGACCCAGAATGGCCCTACTGGCTGAGACATTTGGCTGTGGGACAATGGCCCTGCCTTATAAAGCCGCATAGAGGTCGCAGATAGTATGGACAGAGATGCAATTCACTTCATCATGCTTTGCAGTCAGCAAGGGACATGCCTCGTCTGTTTTAGTTCAGCTGCACTTATGAGTAAACACATTCTAGGTAGGTTTGTGTCCCTTAAAAAAAAAGTTGGGGTAGAGGAGGCAGGGGTATAGCTACCGGGGGTTGGGAATGAGGACGTTGTCTTCCCAAATAAGAATTTCTGTCCTTCCCCAAACCAGTTCCCAAATTTCTATCATTGCAGTAACTTAAAACTTCAGTTACGCATTTAGAGTTTAGGCCTACAACCAAAACGGACAAAGTGGCCAAGGAAATACAAACACAGCAAATATGAGAGTTCTAGGGGTGAATGAGGATGAATGCTTCACCCACTGAAGCTCCAGCTCTGAGAGGAGGGGAATTAAAGGTGATGTATAAGATTTGTGATGTATAAGATTGATATTGTTGATTGGATTCTGTAATATGTTTGGATGTATCTGAGTTATATCTATTATACAAAAGTCAAAGTTTGTGAGTTTATCTGTTTGTCTGCATCAGGCAGGCCAAGACCTCATACAATTGGCTGAGTGAGGTGAAAAGACCTCATATGATTGGCTGGCTATGAAGATTCTATGGAATCCTGGGGCTGGCAGTTTAGGGAGGGGCCTTTAGAATCCTCAGCCAGAGAGCTCAGGCCAGTTGCTATGGAGACAAGGCCTAGCAGCAAGAAGAAGGGCAGTGTATTGCCTCAAAAACCAAACCTCTGTTATGTTAACAACTCTGAATACAGATTGGATTGAGGAATATGGGGATAAGTTACAGGTACTGGAATAGGCCAGTTGCTATGGAGATGTGGCCTAGCAGCAAGGAGGAAGACAGTGTATTCCCTCAGGAGTCCAAATAGGGATGTAAATAACTCTGAATACAGATTGCATTGGGAAATATGGGTAAAAATTACAGGCACTGGACAAGACAGTTTGGTAAGTTTTTAAGAGGAAAACAAAATCCCAGGCAACATTGGATAAATACACTAGTTTAATAATATTGATGAGGAAGTTTGTTACATTTGTGTTTGTACTGCGCTTAGTAATATAGGAATACGCACTTGTAGTACTGTGAACAGCTAATAGAGGCTCACTGTGATTTTTACAGAATTAAAAGGTGAGACCACCCATGTGGACATGGCTGGGGGGAATCTGGATGCAGAACTTAGGGCTCTGCTCCTGAAGATACTTTTCATCCTGTGAAGGAGGTTGTAATTTGTGCCAAAGGCAACTCTTTTCCTAAGACAAATAGCTGCTATTTGCCCCAAGGGGTGAGGGACATTCAGGATAATATTGAAAGCTGTGGACAGCACTGACTGGCTAGTTGCTGTGTCAATGGTACCCTGTCCTGCAACCTGTATAGCATTTTGCCATTGTTTTAAAATGTGATATTAATAGATTTTCTTTTTAAAAAGAGAGGCTGGGTATGTGAAAGAATAAATATGCTCCTCATGCTTTTTCTTCAGCTTTATCCCATGAATTCCCTAAGATTTTCTTAGGCAAGGAGTCATCAGGGACGGTTTTGCCAGTTCCTTCCTCTGAAATATAGCCTACTACAGCACCTGGTATTCATTGGTGGAATTCCATCCAAGTAGTAACCAGCACTGACCCTGCTTAGCTTCCAAGATTAGACAAGATCAGGTGTCTTGAGGGTGTTTTGACAACTTTTCTGGAGTTAAATAGCATTTACACCTCACTTTGTACATATTTTCTTTTAAGTTGCTGTACATAGCAAATTTTGTGTCTGTAATCCACATTTTCCCCCTATATCTCCATTTGTACATTATGCTTTTGTGCATAATAGAAGTTTTGAGACCACCTTATCATACACTTTTTTACACGCTCATCTTCTGCTTCTGATTTCAAAAGATATTTGCACACTCTTTTGATTATATGACCATCATCCTTACACAATTCTAAGTAAAATCATTTTCTCCAGGCTCTTTAACTAGATCCCTCTTTACCTTGTTTAAGTCTTCCTTTAAGCTGCAAATAAGCAAACTAAGTTCTGTACCACTCCTTAGAGCAAATCTCTCTTGATTTAAGCTCCCAACTGTCTTTCTCCATATACAAAATGTCACTGCAATAGAAACATTTTCAGTTTTTAATCCATTCTTTCTTGAAAAAAACTTTCTGCAGAGAGGTAGTTAATAATGTCTTAGGAAAAAACAACTTTGCTTATATTTGGATCAAACTCGCACAAGGGCTTTTCTAATACAATGATTTTGAAAGCCAGTTGTGTGACTTGACTTGTGCCCTTTGGGTATTTAAGCATGATTTTCTCCAGTTTTTTGTTGTTGTTGTTGTTGCTGTTGTTGTTTTTCTGTGCCTTCAAGTTGTTTCTGACTTAGGGTGATCCTACGGTGAACCTATAACAGGGTTTTCTGGGGCTGAGAGTGTGTGATGTGCCCTAGGTGGGTTTCCATGGATGAGCAGGGAATTGAACTCTGGTTCCCAGGGTTGTAATACAACACTCAAACAGCTACACCACACTGGCTCTTTTCAGCTATACATTTCTCTTTTTTGGCAATATAGAAAGGACCTCCCTGGCCACTTTAACATGTCAAAGAAAGCTCTGAAAGCCTCTCTGATCTGAGGCTACAAAGGCATGTTTTATTGTTCTCCTCTCACACTTCAGCAGCAGTGCTTTACTCTGCCAGCCATTAAGTGTCTATTTTTAAGATGCCTCTTGGCAGGTTTTGCACCTTCTTTTATTTTTACATGCCACACTTCCACAGTACTCTCACCCTTTGCTGCAATTACCATCAGCTCTAAGATAACTTGACGGGGAGGATAAACAACATTAAGATGCAAGTGGAATGAGGTTCTGCAGGCACCCTGTGTATCACACCTCTGTGAATGTCTCTTTCTTGCAGCCTTGCTTCCCTCTGGCTGGCTGTGGCTCGCAAGCATACCAGATATGGGGGAAAGATCTTCCTCATCACCTGCTTTCAGAGGTGAATGGAAAGCAGGTGGTTACTATTTGACTATGGGACCTATTTTTTTGCAATGAATTTGATGAATTCTCAGTTAGGGAGAATCACTGTTTGTGCATAGAAACATGAATTGGACCACAATAGCCTAGCCCATCCTGTTAGTGACATACAGGTACAGAGTGAATTATTAATTCCAGTGCAATAGACACGACTCATGGAAGTGAAGTCGAGCATCCAGCAACACTCCACGTTGTGATTCTGCACTGCAGTTTCCCTTTGTTTATTTCAGTTGTGCACTGTGATTGGCGTGGCATATTCTGATTGTGCCATGTGGTTTAGACTGTGCATCATAGTTGTGCGCTGTACAATGGCATTCAGTCATGTATTGTGTCACTTGGATATTCGGCATGGGAGTTGTATAATGCTGGGTAGCACATCTCCTCATGCAAATATTTATGGTATGTGGAGGAGACGTTGGACTGCAACCAAGGAAAGTTTGGCTGGTTGACTGAGGAGATGGAATGTAACATTGCACTCATGGAAGTATGCAGCCATTGTGCAACAGCAATGGTAGGGGTGGGCATAGTGTAACCTGTGGATTGCACGTGGCCCCGGCCCCTGCTTATGTCGCCCCTGACACACACACCCCAAAATATGTGTGAAAACATGTGAAAACAGCCTTATGCACACAAGCATTCTAAAGCCCTGTACCGCCCCAAAATACATTAGCTTTCTTCTGCAGTCCCTTTGCCGTCATTTCAGTTCCTGTCACCCTTTTGAGAAGGACTGCAGAAGCTGAAACCCATTTGGACTTGGCTGTGGTGGAAGTGCAGCCCACGTGTGGGCCTAGTTGTGGGGGAATTGGATTAAGACACCAACAAGATTTCAGTGACAGAAACAAAATAATTAAGTAATGTTAAGCCAACAGTGAGGAAAGTGTGGGCTGTGAGTACATCCATGAAATCCACCTCTAGTGAGTCTCATGGCTGACAGACCCCTCAGTACCCCCTCTGAAATTTGAGGAAGGGCAAAGAAAGTCACTCCCATTCCGAGTAACCACCGGGGATGTCAATTTTGTAATAAAATGGGATGTATATCCCCCAGTATATAAACAGGAGTGGATTTCTGGATAGGTGGGCTTCTGGTTTGGATTTGTCACTATGTCCCCACCTTTTAGGGTCAGGTGCTGCCTACAGTATGTTCTGGGGTGAAATATTGACCCCCTCACCCTCTGAATTGTCCATTCTGGGCTCAGAGGGGCTATTTCTGCATTAGCCTGTTATAGCGCTAGGCTTGCAACAAACCCCGGGATTCCATAGGATGTTGAAAGTGGAATAATAGTTACAAATAAATATACCACTATCACCAGAGATCTTTCTATTGAATATGTTGCACCAAGTAGATAAAGCTTACAAGAAGCATTGGAAAGCAATATTATATATGGTGACAGCCGCAAGGATAACATACGACAAATATTGGGAAAATGGTGCAGTACCAGAGATGGAAGAATGGCTGATTAAATTATTAGAATATGTAACATTGGATGATTTAACTCGCACCATAAAGGGAGAGAAGCAGGGGAAGAAAGAAAGAGAAATGGCATTAGTAAAGAAATATGTTGAGAATAACTGGGCTCGACTATGCCAAAAAGATAACAAAGAAGAACATCATGGAGAAGCTAGGAGTGACAATGAGCTATTGTAGACAAATAATCACAAGTATTGCTTTGAACAAGGCAAATCAGCATGAATAGAAAATGTAAGGAGGTATCGTTAAAAAAAAAATAGAAATATATCCAAACAAAAGAAGGTAGGAAGTTGAAAATATGTTACGAAATAAAGACAAGGATCACTTTAGATAAAGTTAAAGGGGATTAGGGTGAATGTAAAGAATGGCTATGTAATTTGCAAAAGAAAAAAAAGAGAGTATGGAATAAGAAGATCCTTAACATATAACTATTGATAAGAATAATGTAAAAGAAGAATTGTATTTTATGCAAATATGCATTTTATACAACTCAAAAATAGAAATATTGCATATTGTTTACATATATGGATAAAGGACAAGATTTTAATAAAAATAAAAAAAAACCCACAAAAAGTGGAATAATAGCACTATGGCAGTCTAGTACAGAAATGGCCAGGGAACATCCATACCCTCAAACTATCTGGATTTTGCAGGGACAAGACCAATTAATTCTCTGTCATCCCACTTTTTCAACTTCTTTTAAATTGTCTTTTTCTTCTCCTACTTCCCCCCCCTTTGTTCTCAGCTCACTTCAGTTGATGCAAAGGGAATTCAAATTGCAAAAGTAGTTTGTACCCAGTTACAAACTATGCTGACTATGCTAACTCAACAGGAAGGGAAACAGAGGGGAGGGGGCAGAATTTAAACTTCCCAGCAATGTAATGAGTTCCTCATTACAAAAAGGAGTTGGAGCAGTGGGCTTGCTGAAGGGCTTTGAAAGTGATTCTTCCTCCAGAGAAACTTCTCATTTATTTTAATTTCTTTTTCTTCAAAAGAAATACTTTGCTTCCCAGCATCGAGAGCTAAATTCATTGATATCTTTTCCCTCTACAGCAGCATACACTGTGGCCTGATGAAGCAAAAGTGGCTTCACAGCATCAAGTTTTTAAATGATGTGATATTATTCTAAAGTATTGGTCTTCTAATACCTTTATTTAATGCCTTTTAATTTTTTATTCTTAGCTTTATTTACTTCCTTTCTAATGATTATTATTAGGTTTTGATCCATGTACTTTTTTCATGTTGTTATGAACTAACATAGGAGACATAACATAACATGGCAGACAGATGGAATAGCAATTAATTTCCAGTCAACTGCTATTTAATTGATCTATTACTGTCTTTCTGCTCCAGATTTTCTTACAAGGTACTGGATGGGAGTAAGAATGGGGTTGATATGGGGTGGTGGTGTTGTAATCAGCTTCCATCCCAACCCAGTCCTTCTTTCCACCCAGTGCCTTGGAAGAGAACCTGGAGCAGGAGCCACCAGGCTGAAGCATCTCACCATGATTCCCAGGGGAGACTGCAAGAGGTATTTCCATGTACGGAACAGGGGTGGGATATGCTTGAACTTTTGGACACTTTTCATTTTTAATAAGGACTTAAAGAAAGAGTGCAAAAATCACATCTGGTAGCAGGGCCGTTTCTGCAGGTACACAATGGTTACTGAAGACTCAGTGGAGAGAAGAGGTGTTAAGAACAATCTTTCAGCCTGCCTGGGTACACAGTTTGTGGTTCCTCTTATACTGTTATGCCTAATGGAAAGTTCTGAGGAATTCAGAAGATCACATCATTTAGAGACCACCCGCCACAGCCGGTTTTTGGGATGTATGGCAAAGGAGGGCTGCAGGAAGAAAGGGGATTCCACCAGCTCTGGCTGAAGAAGCAGGATCAAACACTGAATCCTGGGACTCCTGGCCATACCATTCTGGAAGAAGGCGGGGTTGAGAGAAAATTAAACCCAGACAATTTCCTGTTAGAAAGTAAGAATATTGTGCAAGTGAAGGTTCCAGGCATTGTATACTGATGTCTTGCTGCTGGCTGCCTTCAAATCATTGTCAGGGTATTCAGAATGTTTGTGTGGTGTGTCCAAGGTGGTTTTTCTGGTGGATGGAGAGATGAAATCATCTTGACCTTCACAGCACAGTTGTAAGGTTTGTTATGTCCATCTTGCCTCTCAAGTTCTTGTCACATGAGAAAGCATTAAGCTTGGGGTGAATGTATATAATGGATGTCTTGGATCACCTGATGTATATCTGCGAGTGGCCAAGCCCTTAAAAGGCTTAGATCATGTTCTGTAACGTGCCAGGGACCCTTGTCCTTCCCCTGGTCTTTGCCATAGCCCTTGTCCGTCTTCCATGCACCATGCCTCTTGTATTTTGTACCTTTCTAGACATGCAGTCTGAAGCACTGTCCTTGTCTTGTGCTTTGACTTAATAAACCGCACTTAGCCTAGACGCAATGAATTTGCGTGGCTGTTTTTTCCAGTACGGGGCAGCTGGCAATGCTTTAGCACTGCCTATTTTTGCACTCTGCACATGCTCTGGGATACATACCTAGGCACCCTGACAGTCATTTCAGACTTATGGTGACTTTAATGCCAGCCCATCATGGGGTTTTCTGGGGCTGGGAGTGTGTGATGCACCCAAGGTTACCCAGTGGGTTTTCATGGTCTCAGGGTCTTAGTCCAAAACTCAAACCACTATAACCACGCTGGCTCTCAGTGTATATTGATACCACTAGACAAATAAATTATACATTTGTAGCTGTATGCAAAGGGATCTTGCAGCACCTTTAAAACTAAGCAAGAAAAAGAAGTTTGTAGCATATATGTCGTAGACTGGGTCTGCTCCATCTGATGAAGTATATCCAATCTATGACATCTCTTAAAGCTGCTATAAGATCTGTTTGCATACTGATACAAACACAGTTATGCCTTTGAAAGTTGTACTGTTTAATTTTTAGCACTCCTAATAAAAGGTATTTCTCGTCTTTGTTTTTTGGCTTTGCCATGGCCTATGGCTCTGGAGCACAGTAACTTTGTGGCAGCATAGCTCTGCAAGTGGCTTTTGCAGCTTGCTGCCCATTAGTGAGCGATTCACGGGGCCTCTCTGAGACACCTCCGCCAGGCCTGATTGCTCATTAAATGCTATTGTGCAGCTGACATCCGTGGGGAGCTAAATCTGGCTGGTAGGAAAGAAAAAAAAGGGTCTTCCTCCGCCAAGTAACCTCTTAAACTATCACAGCAGCTTCTTGGCATCTACATAATTCAGATTATGATCTGAATGATCATAATCTGGTTCCAGGAACTCTGTTATCTGTCTCACGTTGATGAAGACGGAAGGGTGCGCTCTCTCTTTCTGCATAAAGTACTCATGTATGGTGAAAGGTTTGAGCATCCACATGAGCTGAAATGCCCCATATTTCTATATCTGTGTATCTTATCTATCAGCATATGGTAAACCAGTATGATGATGGCTATGAGCAGTTCTTTGAAATGAGATTCCCCCCCCTTATATCACCATGGAGAACTATGGGGGTGCTTTTTGGAAGGTATAATACTTCAGTTATTGATCAAAATGAAGACTGTAAGAAATCAGAAAAAAGACAGAGACTTGGAAGGGCAGCTATGAAGGAATGAGACAAAACCCCTGGGTGTAAAAGTAGATCATTAGATACCAAAGTCAGAATCATGCATACCATGGTACTTCCAGTTTCTTTGTATGGTCATGAAATCTGGGCAGTGACAAACGCTGACAGGAAGAAGATTAACTCATCTGAAGCATGTCACTGGTGGAGAGTGCTACAGATACCATGGGCTACCAAAAAGATAAATAAATGCATCCAAGAACAAATCAGACCTGAACTCTGCTTACTATCCCAAATGACTAAACAAGGGCTATCATACTTTGGACATATCATGAGATGACATGGCTCGTTGGAAAAGATGATAATGCTTGGTAAAGGGGAAGGCAGCAAAAAACCAGGAATATCATGTTGCAGGTGGATTTATTTATTCAAGAATGCTATGGCCCTTAGCTTGTGAAACCTGAGCTGTTTAAAATTGGGTTTCCTAGAAGTATCTCATTCATAGAGTAGCTCTAAGTGGGAGCTAACTTGTAACAACAAAAGGAAAAAGAGGTTGATTTTGTGGAAGAAATAATCATAAATATATAAATTACTGTAGGTCCCTGCATTGAAGCGGCTGTTTCGGTACTTTGCTTCAGACAATGGAGCTTGGGGACCTACAGAAAAAAGGCACAAAGCAAGTGTGGTTCCCCACCCCTGTTTCTTTAGACTGAAGGATTGGGGGTCTTTGCCACTTGTGAGCTAATCTGGATTCTCTCTGGGATTCCTTTGTCAGCTTCTGGCCACCTGGGTGCCCAATTCACGATGGTAGTTAAAATCAGACAGACAAAATATTTCTATGGGATAATGAGCAGGGTCTTTGGTCATCTTTTAGGCTGTTTGTATGCATTCACACATAAGAAACATGCACATTCCCCTTACGGAAAATCACAGACGTGTCAACATCTAGGTGCTTACTTTCATCATTAACATTGCTTTGCATGTTAGGCATTCACTACATTCATTAAATTACAAGATATGGCAAGTAAGATGTCACACTTCCATAAAAACTGGGTCTTCATCTCTTTAACCAGCTTTTTTATAGTTATGTAGAAAAACATTACCATCTTAATATAATTCAGCCATTTATATCCTCTTTTCTGTTTGAGGAACTAGACATTTCTAAACAGCCGCCTGTGAATCCACAGACATCCAAGGAGTTAGTATTCTTGAGCACTGTTGAAAGATACAGCATCTGTGATATTCATAAGCATCTTAATAGGCATTCATTACAATCAGAATAGGACATGCATCTATTTTAGCATAGCATAGATGTTTCTCTTACCAGTATTATCTCTCAGCATGCTTAGACAATTTATCAGTTATAAGGAGCATTCCAATGTGGGGGCTTCATTATAGCCCTCTATTCATATGATGCCAAAAGACAGCCAAAAGCAATCTAATGGCCAGCTCTCTCATCACTCTCTCTAGCGTCACCCAAGCTATCAGCTGTCCAGTCAAAATAATTCAAAACAAAGGTGCCGACTATTCCTCATTTATGATATCCAATCTAACAAAGATCTTAATATATGACAGCTCTCACACTACAGTTGGTGTCTTTGGCTGCCCGCCATCCTCATTGCCTCAGCCATTACACTTGCTAGGAAGTTATTATTGGTCACATCTGCTCACATCTCACCATGTTAGAACTGCAAGTGTTCTCATTCCTTATCTCGTTTACATTTGAGTAACCTTTTTGCCCGGATTTAGGCTGCCGCTAGGTTCTCAATAACACACATACACACTTTAATAATCCAGCTTTCTGCATTATATCTTGTACCCGATATGATAAGGTACACAAGAGACTGGTTTTTAGAGGAACGTGACAAGTAGAAGGACCAGAATCATTCAGTGAGTTTGGAGCTACAGAATTAATTTGAAACTCTTTCTCTTGTCAGAGATGGTGAGGAACAGCAACAAGAGCAGCAGCATCAGTCCTCAGAGAATGCGCAGGTGTCCTTGGAAAACTCAGCACATGGAATGGCCCCTGCCAATCCTCAGAAGAGATGGGTGGTGGTGGCAGAGGACTCCTTGCCGAGGGGAACAGAAGCACTGGTTTGTAGGTGGTGGTGTGACTCGAGAGATATGCTGTCTCCCTGGGGCAAAAATCGGTGATGCCATAGAGACCTGTGAGCCCACTGACTGTCACCCCTTCCTTTTGGTCCGTGTGGGAACCAGTGACATGGCAGGGTGTAGCCTGCATAGTATTACAAGGGAGTACAACTCTCTGGGTAGTAGGAAATTGAAGGAAACTGACACATAGGTTGCCATTTCACCTATCCTACTAGTTAAAGGATATGCCCAGGAAGGGAGGGAACAATAGTGGAAGTGAACAACTGTCTCCGCAGATGGTGCTGCCAGGAACGATTTGGCTTCTTGGATTGCAGTCTGCAATTTCACGAAGATGGACTACTTGCAAGTAATGGGTTGCATCTCACAGCAGTTGGTAGGAATGTTTTTGCTAAGTGGCTCACAGACTTGATCAGGAGGGCTTTAAGCTGAGTTATGTAGGGGAGGGTGACAGTATTCATAAGGGCAGGAGTTCATCAAGTGCTAGAGATAATAATCCAAATGCTATTGAGGGAACTGAGTGAATAGTCCAAGAGCCCAACTGCAGGAGGAAAAAAAACTTAAATAAGCAGCTGGGAATGACCCAGTGTCTTAGATGTCTCTACACTAATGCACAGAGCATGAGAAATAAAGATGATGAACTTGAACTCTTAACATAGCAAAGCAGATATGATATAATAGATATGACTGAAACCAGTTGGGATGAGTCTCATGATAGGAATGTAATAATAGAGGGATATGATCTATTGCAGAAAAATAGACCAAACAGGATGGGAGAAGGAGTAGCATTATATGTTAAAGATGTTTATGCCTGTGAAGAGATCCATGATTTAAATCCTGGAAGCCAGGTTGAGAGCATCTGCGTAAAATTAATGGGGGAGAAAAACAATAGAGATATCATTTTGGAGGTCTACTATAGACCCCAAGCCAGACTGAGGACTTAGGTGAGGCCTCTGTAAAACAGATGACCCCACATTCAGAAAAAAGAAAGATGGTTATAATGGGAGATTTCAGCTGTCCTGATATTTGTTGGAAGTCAGATTCTGACAAGAAATCAGTATGAAATACTGGTAATGTAATTGCATTAAAAGAGTTTTTTTTATTACACTTATGTGAATGTATTAGGATAAACACAGAGAGATGTTAGGGAGTTAGGTATGTTTAGCCTGATGCAAAGAAGGTTAAGAGGTGACATGATAGCTGTGTTTAAATATTTGAAGGGATATCATGTTGAAGACAGAGCAAGCCTATTTTCTGCTCCTCCAGAGACTAAGGCCCTTTTCGCATTGAGGCTTCTCACGCGAGCGGGGGAGGGCGGCTCACGCGAGAAGCCTTCTCCGGGAGGCTGCCGCTTCCCCCCTCCTTCCTTCCGCAGGCGAAGGAACGAGCGGGGAAGCGGCAACCTCCCGGAGGAGGCGGCAGCTCGCACGTCCGCCCCCCCGCACGAAGCAGGAGGCTCGCGCGTCCGCCCCCCCGCACGAAGCAGGAGGCTCGCGTGTCCGCCCCCCCGCAAAGCAGGAGGCTCGCGCGTCCGCCCCCCGCGAAGCAGGAGGCTCGCGCGTCCGCCCCCCATGAAGCAGGAGGCTCGCGCGTCCGCCCCCCCGCGAAGCAGGAGGCTGTCGCATCCGTTGCGCTAATGCCCCGCCCCTTCCTTTCACAGGGGCGGAGGGAAGGAAGCGCGATCTGGCCGCCTCCCCGACGCTCCGCACAGGAGGTAAGTGCATGCGGGCGCTAGGAGTGTTGCGCGAGCGCGGGAGATTTTTGCTTTGAGGTGAAAATCAAAAAGCCCGCGATCGCGCCGCTGCAGCCCCATGAGAGCGGCGGAAGTGGGAGTGCGTCGTGCAGAGCGACGCTCCCACTCCCGCGAGGCTCATGGGGCTGTCGCGCGACAGAAAGCCCATGCGAAAAGGGCCTAAGACAGAGCAGTGGATTCAACCTACAGGAAAAGAGATTTCACCTAAACATCAGGAAGAGCTTCCTAGTGGTTAGAGCCATTCGACAGTGAAATATGTTGCCTCAGGGTGTGATGGAATCTCTTTCTTTGAAGGCCTTAAACAGAGGCTGGATAGCCATTTCCTGGGGGTCTTTTGAGTATGTGTTTCTGCATGGCAGGGGTTGGACTCGATGGCCATTGTGATCTCTGCTATGATTCTATAAGGTTACACCCTATACTTCATAGGCTCATTCCCAGGCCTCAAAGTTGGTTACCAAATAAACCTTGCTTGCAACAACTACAGCTGGAGCTTCCTGCAACTGGAAGCCCACCAACAACTGCCTTGCAGCTTGTTGTCATACTCTAAAGCAGTAGTGGGCAACTATGGCTTTCAAGATGCTTGTGGACTGCAACTCCCACCATTGTCTATGCTGACTATGTTAGTAGGCCATACACTTCCACACTTTGATATGGTTTTATTGGCAAATATGAATTGGCATAAATATAAATCATACTCTGCTATGGCTGCGTGGCCATACTGGCTAAGAGAAAAGGCTGGCCGCACACACGCATTGCAAAATCAGGTCAGGACAGACCTCAAGGCATGGCCAGGTCACAGTCTGAAAATCACCAGGAAACTCCAGTGATGATGGACTTGCAGGTAGCCTTCAATGATCCAACCTTTAAGAGACAATGACATCCGAGATGTTACAGTTGATTGTCTTAGGTCCTCTCCCTCTGACCAGCAAACTTCTCTTTTGTCCCCACAGCTGTCCAACAATTACAGAGCCATCAAGGCTACAATTAGCCCTTTATCACCTAACGCTAAGACCATTAGTCCATTCCAGATACCATTGTCCACTTTCTATACTCCATTGTTTACTCTGCCAGAGCCATTAGTGTCTTCACCGTCCAGGCAGAAAAAGACTTTTTAAAGCCCAGTTTTTGGCCAACCAACTTGCAGTACACTGGTTGCTGGTTGTTAATCTGCCGTTCCAATTCCCATTTGCGTACTGTTCTTGGACTCCTAGTCTAAGCCACACCACCCTTCATTTCTCTACTGGATTGGTAAATATCACCCACTTCACCCTAAAATCTTGCTATCCAAAACTTTCCTCCCTTTTCCTTCAGTTAGCCTTGTGTGGTTGAGTGACTACTTGGATCTTGTGTGTGTGATTGCAATTCTCCCAATAAAACAAATAAGCTTACTTTTGGATCTCCAGCTAGGTCTTCCTTGCACTAGTACCCGTAGACACAGGAGTAAAGGATCTCGTAAGGTTACCTCAGCCCCTTCGCATACCTACTCTTTGAGCTAATATTACCCACCTTTTCACAGAAGTACTGGCTTTGCAGGTAGACCCCTGAGTCACCCACATTTTGGAGTAACAGTTAGGGCTTGTGGGCCAGATGTTTCCCCCTCATGTCCTGGAGTAAGAGAAGGCAGGCAGGCAGGAACACTGAACAGGATCAATTCTATTGTGATGTTAGAAGACACTGCAACATTTTGTTACAGGTCCACTTGCTATTTTCTATTGATTTTTTTTCCCTTGAAGAAGTATTCTTCTCCATTCCTTTTTGTAGTGCCTGCATCCCACCGATCTATCATGGATAATTGCTGCTTATAGACCTATCCCCTGTGAATATTTCTATCCCTTTATTTACTCAGAAGAATAGCTTTGTTGGATCTAGCTGAAGTCAGTACAAAAATATCTTTTTTTAAAATACATGGAAAAAATATTTTCATTTTATCCTTTAACTAAATTGAACAGGGCTAGGAACTGGCTTCTCATAGGCCATCAGAAAGCAGTCTGGTTTTGGACCATATGCAACAGAAGAGAAAATGTTTTTGAGAATGTACAGAGTGCCTTTCCTTTCCTTCTTGACACAGTAATCCTAACTCATTGCAACATTGATGGGAATAGGGGAGAGACGTTTTCAAGACAGCCATGATTTCTTAGGAGAAATAAATCTACAAATGTCTGAGACTTCTAACAGTATGTTGCAATGTACTGTCACTCTCTAACAGGAGACTCTTCTGTTTTGGGTTCCAGTCAAAGCACAATGCGAGAAAAGGGGAAATATAGGTCCTGACTCAAAAAACTGTTAAGTAACAAATTAACAGAGTCAGGAAATAAATAAGTAAAATTATGTACATGGAAGTCTGGCAAAGAAGCTCTTTCTTACAAAGTCTTTCTATGCCAGTCTATCCCTCTTTTCTTCCTTGTTCTCTGTCTAGTTGAAAGTTTTTTAGCAGCATAGGCACTCAGGAAATAATGAAAGAGGGCTAGAAAACACAGACTTTTGTGTTGGTTGTCACAGTGTGTCTGCAGTAAACAGTGCAAGATGCTACTGTAGCCAATTTTACTGTAGCTGGGTGTGCCTGCTTTCAACAGGGGAAGCAGACAGTGGCTTCCTCTAGAATCTCTTATTGAGCATGCAAGGAACAGCATAACTTTTTAAAAATGGGAAAGAGCAGATAAGCCTTCCTTATCAATTATCCCCAACACATTTTTTTAAAAGTGTAGATCTAGCCACCAAAATGGAAATCACACAAAAAGCAGAACCTAGCTTTTAAACAGTCTTTAGAACATTCAAGGAAGTCAGGTAAGCCTCATGTATGTAAACCTTACCTGACCAGGCTTTTTTGAACAAAAAGTTTGCTGAAACACACTGAACTGCTCTTCTGTGTTGTTTGAGCACCTGTTTTTTTCCATGTTATTTCTGCCTCTGGCATCAAATTGTCTGTTAAAGAAGAAATACAGAGAAACACAACTATTCTGTTAACTGAGATATATCTCTATGTATATACCATAAACAAATTGTATATACCATAAATAAATTTAAAAGGGCAGTTTTCAGTTACTCCATATCATGCTTGATAGCTTGTTAACACTAAAGACCTAACAAGTGTGAAAGTCCATTGGTCATGAATGTTTTCAGTGGTAGAGGATTCATGACACTTGATGTAAGTATAGAATCATAGAGCTGAAAGAGACGAGGTCATCCAATCCAACCCCCTGCCATGAAGGAAGACATAATCAAAGCACTCCCAAACTTTAAGAGAGATTTCAGATGGATAAAAAATTGTCTGGTCTTGACACCAGAAAAATGGATTTTGGAAATCAGCTGTGTAAAGATGATAATCACTTGACAGCAAAAGTGTACAAGATGTTGAAATTTGACTTAGAGGAAGAACGAGTAAAAAAATGCATGACTAAACGGACTCAAAATGTGGATCATATGATCCAAATGGATCATGGGAAAAGATGAGGACAAAAGATTTGAAGTTTACTTTAAGTTGTGACTTAAAAGAAAATGTTTATAAGATGATGTATAGATGGTATTTAATGCCAGAAAATTGTTTTAAAATGTATGAAGCTTCTTCAGCTAGATGTTGAACATGGTAAACTCAAAGGGTCCTTTTTTCAAACGTGGTAGTCATGTGACAAGGCGAAGTGGTACTGGCTGATGATATACCAGATGATGGAGAAGATTTTGAAAATAAACATTAAACCGACACCAGAATTGTTTCTCCTGAGACTGATAGATGACAAGATGAGCAAAGGCTGTATTAAAATTATACAATATATGTCTTTTGTAGTGAGAAATCTGTATAGAAAGACTCAGGCCATTTCCGCACTAGCCTGTTATAGCGTGATGATTCCACTTTCAACATCCTCTGGAATCCTGGGGTTTGCAGTTTCGGGAGGGGCCAGCTGGCAACATCCTCTGGAATCCTGGGGTTTGCAGTTTAGTAATGTTGTCAATTTGCCCATCCCCATCATATCCAGAAGTTTGAGCATCTACTCTTCTTGTGATAGGATCACTGAGGCCATTTCTGCACTAGCCTGTTATAGCGCGATGATTCCACTTTCAACAAAAAAACTAGGATTAGATAAATGCTAGTAGAACTGTTTTTTGCTTGTTCCAGTAGATATTTTATGGGGCTTGGACAAAATGAAAATTATTTGCAGTAGTAATTAGAAAGAGAATTAATAGTTATAATTATTGAGGTATCAGATTCTAGAATGAATAGCAACCATTCCTTGAGGAGTGTGAAGTCAATATTATATGTATAGTTTTTGTATTAGTTGTAGAGTTTTTTAAGTAGCTTCCCCCTTTTTACTGCAGTCATGTCTGTTGTATGCTTTATTTGAAGACTGTAGTTTTATTATATTGAAATTGTATGTTTTAAGAAAAATCGTTTTTTAAAAAAGCACTCTCAACAGCAAGCCAGTATTACAACAAAGGCCAGATGTATTTGGATGCTGCTGTCCTCATCTGTGGCCAGTACTAAAGTTCTTTATATCTAGGTATCTTCTAATTAGGAGCCAGCATAGTGTAGTGGTTTGAGCATCGGGTCTATGAACCTAAAGGCTCAATTCCCTGTTTGGCCATGGAAACCCAGTGAGTGACTTCAGGTATGTCACACACACTCAGCCCCAATACATCTTGCCTTCACGATCCCTGGCATTAATCCTCGATTAATTATGCGGACTTCCCAGAAACTGACCTTTTAAATTTATCTGTAATATATACACATGTCATTTTACTTATTTAGTTTTGGGGTTCCAGTATCTCTGGGTTCCATGCCTTCTTCGGTGATATGATGTTGAACAGAGTAATTCCTCCTTTCCACCTGCAGCCCCTTCTGCAGTGCACCCTAAAACTTGCCCTGGGGGGCTGGGAAACCCACTGGACCAGGATTTTGGTGTGAAAGAAAGCCCCAGTATTGCTAGCACTGATACCATGATACACCACTGGATCTTAGCATAAAAGGGTCTCAAGCAGATGAATTCGCTCCCTGAATTTTCCTGTGAGACTCTCAACATTCCAACAGCTCCTGGACATTACTGGGCAAGTCACAGAGTCATAGAATCATAGAGATTGGAAGCCAGGGACCTCTAGTCCCTTGCCACGCAGGGATACACAGCTAGAGGACTACTGAAAGATGGCCATCCAACCTCTGCCTAAAAATCTTCAGAGAAGGAAAGTCCACCACCTTTCAAAGCTTGTTGGGGGCAATTAGCTAAAACACATTGTAAACCGCTTAGATAACACTCAGTTGATAAGCGGTATAGAAATAAATGCTATTGCTATTGCTATTGCTGTTGAACAGCACTTACAGCGAAAAAGATTTTCCTAATATTCAGGTGGGATCCATTATCTTGTAACCATCTATTAGTTCCTGTTTTAGTACCTGCAACAGCAGAAAACTAATCATGTACCAACTTCTGTATAACATCCTTTAAAATATTTAAAGATAGCTGTCAGAGCCAGCATAGTGTGTGGTTTGAGTGTTGGATTGTGGCCATTTCCGCACTACACTCTTATAGCGTGATTATTCCACTTTCAACATCTATGGAATCCTGGGATTTGCAGTTTCAGGAGGGGACAGCCAGCCGGCCTCTCCCTAAACTGTAAACTCCAGGATTCCATAGATGTTGAAAGTGGAATAATCACGCTATAAGAGTGTAGTGCGGAAGTGGCCTATGACTCTGGAGACCAGGGTTTGATTCCCTGCTCATCTATGGAAACCCACTGGGGGACCTAGGGCATATCACACACTCTCAGCCCCAGAAAACACCATGATAGGATTGCCTTAGGGTTGCCGTAACTCAGAAATAACTTGAAGGCACACCACAACAACAATCATGTTACTTCTCAGTTCTCTCCTTACTGAGCTGTTCAGAGTGGAGGGAGAGGCAAATGTGGCCTCTTAGTTTAGTTTTAGTTTTTTTTAAAAAATTTCATGCTGAGCATGTCAGCAGCTCTGACTTTTTTTCTCAGCTGGCCCATTTTGTCTCTAGTCCTGTTGGCCCAGCAGCACTGTGTTTAGTATTAAAGGGAGCAGTGATTTGTTTGACTTTTGCTTTCTTGCCCAGTCCCCAAAGCACAGGGTGGCTCCTGAAGGTGCTCAGTAGGTGTTATCCATAAATAAATGCAAGGAACTGTGATTTTAAAAGCCCACCTCCACCCTCCGTTTTGCTCTCTTGCAACTCCTCTTGTCATCTGTTTTCCTTCCACAGTCCTCTTCACCGTCCTCCAGAACTGCTGGAGACCCAATGGAATGTTTTCTATAGGTTTTAACCGCCAAGTGAACAACCATAATACTCAGGCTGCTTGCCGGCTCTGTGTAGTAAGTGACTTGAAGGGGTGGGGAGGGATGGAGAATAGGACACGGAGGGAGGGAGAGAAGCAGTTGCCAAGGATTGGCTGGATGCAGGGGAGAAATTCAATGAAACCGCTTGTGAGGCTGCAACATCACACAGTGATCAGAGCAGCCTAGGAGCGGGAGAGGAGAAGCACTGAATCTGGATCGTAGGTACCAAGATGCTACAGCACCCTCCCACTCAAGCCAGCTTGTGTGCCTCCTTTTGCATCTCCTGCCGTGGTGCAGCAGAGCTGGGATGTTAGGAAGATGAGCCAAAGGATCCATCTCGTTCTGCCTTAAACTTTGCCAGGGAGAATTTCTGCCTTCCAGAATTGCTGAAAACAACAAGCAGAGCACTTGAAGTTCAAGGCTTCAGCCTTCTCCGAAGGACTGAAGGAAAGATTTCTTCTGTTTGTGTTGGAGACCAAAGAGCCTGGCAGAACACTGGGGGTAGGAAGAGACTGGAGTGGGAAGTGCTGGGCAGCCCCACCTCCCTCCAGGAACTGTGCCCACCAGAAGCTCAGTGGTTTCCCTGACTGCTGCTTCCCTGCTTTTCAAACTTCCAGCTGGTCCTTTTCTGCTGGAAGACCAGATCCAGCTGGGCAGGTGGAAGAAAAGTATTGCCTGGGGGGTAGCTTAGCAGTTGAGAAGTCTTGGTAGGTGTCGTCTTCTCCAGTCATCTCCTGGTTTGCTTGATGGCCAACTGCTTTATAGAGAAGCTCTGAAAGTAGTCATGCTGGATCAGAGTATCTAACCCAGTATCCTGCTTCTAAGCAGTAGTCAGCTTTGAAAGTGCCCCTTAAACCACATCTCCTTGACTGAGATGAATTCTTAACTGGGTCTAGAGGACTTCAGATTGGAGGGCAGAAAAGAGAGGGGTCACCAGAAAAAAGAGAATTTTAGAAAGGGAAGCAAAAGGAGGGAGAAGCCTCCTTTATGCTTCTTTGAACAATGGCTGATCAAATTGAGGATTTTGATGCGGACAGCCTGTCAGACACATCTCAAATGATCCCAGGGCTCCCACCGTACAACATGGAGGACCAGCTCCTGCCCATGGAGCGACGTGGCATCTGTGCTTGTTGGGCGTGGGCTTTCCTTGTGGCAGCTATGAACTCTTTGGTCTTGCTCTTGAACTTCCTTCTGATGGCCACCATCTTTGCCATTGTCCTCCTGCCCACCATCGTGGTGGTCTACTTTGGATTCCAGTGCCACTCTCGGGTAAGTAAGAGGCAAATCAGAGGCTCTCCTAGTCAGGAAGCCCTACCTCTTACAACAGATGGTGGGTGGGTGAGTGATTTCATTATTGAATTGGAGGAAATGTGCACTCTGCACATTCTCAGAAGTATTTTCCTCTTTATTGTAACTTCCACATGTTCCTGATTGAGTCTTGGCAATGAAAAAGACACTCATAGGCATAATTTTTTGAAGAGCCACAAAGAAACAATGTAGTGGTTAGAGTGTAGGACTGGGACTTTGGAGATCCAAACCTAAATCATGAATTCATTAGACATCTTTGGGCCTTTCACATTCTTTCAGCTTGACCACCTCAGAGGGTTGTTGTAAAGATTAAAGTGAGGAAAAAATAAATCATACATGCTCTGCCTTGAGCTGACTGGAACAAAGATTGGATACAAATGGAACTAACAAATAAAATTAATAATAAACTGACAGGGAGTTCCACTGACAAAACCTATTTTCTTGCAAGGGAGGACGAATACGCAGACTGCAGTGGTAGTGGTTGTACTGGTGGGTGTGAGAGAGCACAAGACAGAGATCTCTTTTTTAAGATTTAGTTTAATTACTTTCAGTTGTTTCAGTTCTTTCACCTCACATATATCCCTGTTTTAGTGTCTGTCCTGGCAATCACATTTAATATAGGTACGCGTAGGTATATGTATGTGTATTTACTTCAGTATTGCCACAAGCTGCTTTGAAAGGGTTGTTTACATCTGAAAAACAGTATGCAAGCATTTGAAATAAATATATCAATAAACCTATAAGTATTCAGACCCAGTAGGAGAAGAGGAAATGGGTTTGCCCTCAGACGCCAGCCTGAAAGTAACACTTGTTGTTATTGTTGTTGTTGTGTGCCCTCAAGTAATTTCTGACTTATGGCAACCCTAATGTAAACCTATCACGGGGTTTTATGAGGCTGAGAGTGTGTGACATGTCTGAGGTCACTCAGTGGGTTTCCACAGCCAGGCAGGGAATCGAACCCTGGTCTCCTGGGTCTTAGTCCAAGGCTCAAACCACTACAACCACGCTGTAACAACAGTACCTTCCAAAGCCAGCGGCACGCTCCTGAAGAGGCCAAGCTGCTTGTTTATGGAAACATACAGACACAACCCTCTTTGGAACATGTTTCTCCATTCTGTGGAAGCAACACTGCCCAGTTCAAAATGCCTAATTGTTACCTTTCTTGCATGAAAAAGATGGCATGTACACGTTATCCCTGCTAGCTAGTAGCCACCAGCCATGATGGCTATTAAACATGCAGAAGTAAGAAGCTAGAGCAGCATTCATCTTTTCATTTGATTCCCTGAGAGATGGGGAGAGGGTGGGGGCACCACACAAATTATTTGAAAAATTAATATCGCATATATATCCTCTGGAAATCCTGCAAGCATTCTAAACATATTTTGAACAACTAGCTTTTGGCCTGACTAAGGATGTGTTTCCTACATGCAGAACTTCCAGTCTGCAACCAACATGTAACCAACAGTTACATAAAAGGAGGGGGGGAATTCTCTGTGCATGCTCAGGGACAATGTGTCTTGAGAAACGACTTGGAGGCACACAAGAATGCCACGCACAAGAAAAATTATTCCCCTCCATTCTCCTTGCTTTTGTTTCCTATTGTTGCAGAGAAGAAATGGAACACCCTTTTTCCTTTTTTTGTGGCTTTTTGTCCTTCTGTTCAGACAGCTGGGCAATTAGACTGAAATCTGGCTAGGACAGTATCTGGCTAGGGAGGAAGAAACCTTAGCCAAGCCATGAAGAAAGATGAGCAGAATCCTGCTCTTTTACTTTAGCATATGGATGGATGACACACAATCATAGGCCAAATACAACCCTTGATCCCTCTCTTGTGACCCTCTAGTCTCCTTTGTCATTGAATTGGCCACATATAGAAGCCACCTTATGAAAACTGCATTGGTTTTGCCTACCTTTACCACTTTCTGATGTTTCTATTAACAACAGATCCCTGTGAGACTCTATGGCACAGGAGGACACTGTCACTTTCTGTACCACAGAACAGGTGGACTTCCATAGAACATAGAACTTGCTGTCCAATTTGGGGGAGAACTGTGGTAATGGGAGGGGGAAAGCTTGGCTCCCAAAGCTTGGCAGGGGAAGGCAGGGTGTGCCTCCCTCACACATCATGAAGTTACCTGCCCTGCCCAATTGGAATGCAATTCCACCAACGTTGACAGGACATCAACAGAAGAAAGGGAGTCCCATTTATCAGTTCAGAAGCATCCTGTACATGTCTAGTCAGAAGTTAAGTCCCCATTGATTTCGGTATGTCTTACTCTCATGGACATGGGTATTATTATCATCATTATTATTAATTCATTTGTATCCCACTTTTCCGCCAATACTGGGACCCATGGTGGCTTCTTGTTGTTGTTGTGTGCCTTCAAGTCATTTCTGACTTATGGCTACCCCAAGGTGAACCTATGGGATTTTCTGGGGCTGAGAATGTGTGATATACCCAAGGTCACCTGCTTGGATTCCATGGCCTAGCGGGGAATCAAACCCTGGTCTCCAGGGTCATAGAATAAGGCTCAAACCACTACAAGTCATCCCTCCACATTTGCTAGAGTTAGGGGCACAGGACCCCCATGAAAGTGAAAAAAAAGTGAATAACTCTAGGCCTTCCCAAACCATATTTAACACACAAAAAAGTATGACCACCATATTCAACCCACCGTGGATTCCTTTGAGGCCTCAGGGTTCCTTCACAAGGCAGAAGTGGGGGGCTGGTGGGGTTGACGGCCACCTCCATTGCTGCCCTACACTATTTTTAATAGGGACTTACAAGCCCTGTTTGCAGTTTCTCAGTCTCACGAGGCTTGCAGTCCCTATTAAAAATGGCCTAGGGAGGCAGAAGGGCTGATAGCAAATAATCTGAATAATCAAATCGACAAAAGTGAAATCTGCAAATGTGGAGGGCTGACTGTATTTGTTCCTTCAAGTTGTTTCTGAATTATGGTGACTCTAAGGCAAACTTATCACGGGATTTTCTAGGGCTGAGAGTATATGACCCTCCCAAGGTCACCCAGTGAGTTTCCGAGGGAAAGTAGGGAATTGGACTCTGGTCTCCAAGGTTGTAGTTCAAGTGCTCAAACCACTACACCACGCTCGCTCACAAATTATTAAAACATGTACAGATTAAAAACACGCAAAATATCTAAACAGTCGATAATATTAAAGCCATTTAAAATTCATTAAAGGGCAGAATATAAAAAGTACAAAACAGCACACCAGTAAAAGCTCATCTCAGTCAGTTCCTAAAAGCCAGACAGAATAGGAAAGTCTTCACTTGCTGAGAGAAAGAGAACAAGGAGGGAAGATTCTGGTGTCCCTAGGAAGAGAGTTCCAAAGTTTACTGGCAGCCACAGAGAAGGTCCTCACCCTGGTCCACACCAAATGAGCTCGAGGAGATGGTGGGATAGAGAGAAGGACCTCTCCTGAGGATCATAGAGCTCACAAGAAGCTCATATAATTTTTCACATAGCCTGGAACTGAGCCATACATATATGGTTTTGGGGGAGGGGGGCGTTGCAGCCTCAGTTGCCCAAATCTTTGATCTCTCACTTGCTTCAGTTGTAAGGAGTAGAAGGGTTCTTTGGAGATCACATAGCAGGAACTTCAGTGTAGAATGCAACCACTTCACTCCATCCAGCCTCTGCTTTAATCCAATATTACGTGTCAGAGCCCATAAAAGTTTATTCTGTTCCCAAATTCTAAGCCTTTTCTCTTGAGCAACAGGAAATTTGGTCCATTTCTGCATTAGTCTGTTATAGTGCTATTATTCCACGTTAAACATCCTATGGAATCCTGGGGTTTGCAGTTTGGAGAGGAGCCTTTGAGGAGAGGAGGAAGCAAAGGCCTTTGAGGCCCCTTCCTAAACTGCAAACCTCAGGATTCCATAGGATGTTGAAAGTGGAATAAAAGCACTATAACAGTCTAGTGCGGAAATGGCCTTGCTTACCTCACATGGGCAACTACAGCTGCTCTGAGGGCTGATTTTCTGCTCTTGGGCTGCTTCAAGAGCCACAAGACTACAGTAGCCCCTCTACATTTACAAGGGTTTGGGGCACAAAACCCTGACAAAAGTGGAAAAATTGTGAATAACTCCCCTCTTCTCATGATTCGCCTCCAGACCACCCCCTCTCATTCCTTTGTTTCTGGTCCCAGCATTGGAGGTGGTGGTGGGGAAATTACTGGTATTTTTCCCTCAGAGAGAGAGGAGCAGAGTTCCTGCCCTCTATTACTTCTAGTAGCCATCTTGAAAAAGGAGGAGTAGGAGCAAAGAGAGCAGCCATTAAACAGCAGAATGTACAAGCAATGACAGAGAGGACACACCTCCAGAAGTGGGGAAGTTTTGCTCACCCAAAAGGATAAAACCTCCATTTTAAACACAAGCCTGTCAAGCCTGGAGTGAGGAATGCAAGGGAGTGGGAGAAGGAGGTAGGGTGTAAGTACCTGCCTTGTGAATAATCAAATTCCCAAAAGCCAAACCTGAAAATCTGGAGGGAGAACTGTACTAAAACAGACAAATGAATGGATCCTAGAGCAAATCAAGCCTGAACTCTCCCTTGAAGCCAAGATGGCTAAACTGAGACTGTCCTACTTTGGCCATATCATGAGAAGACCTGACTCACTAGAAAGGAGAATAATGCTTGGTAAAGTAGAAAACAGGAGGAAAAGAGGGAGACTACAGTAGAAATGGATAGATTTAATTGAGGAAAACACGTGAATGAATCCCCAAGACTTGAGCAGGGCAATTGAGGATAGAGTGACTCGGAGATCTCTTATCCATAGAGTCACCATAAGTCCAAGCAGACTTGACAGCAGTTAATAACAACAATATTTTAATGTTCAGGAGAGCTGGCACCCCCCGCCCAAGTTATGTAACAGATAAAATATCTCTTGCAATTCACCCTTTCTTCAGCCTGAGCAAAGACAGTTCAGGGAGTCTGGTAAGATTATAGAAACAATCTTGGGGTCTTTGTGAGATCCAAGGCCACCCTATGCTCACCCCTGTCTTCATTAATTCTTCCTCTGTACCATAATCCCATAATCTGTACCATAAAATAAAAAAGTGGAAGGAAGGTGGATTTAAAAGAAAGAAAGAAAGAAAGAAAGAAAGAAAGAAAGAAAGAAAGAAAGAAAGAAAGAAATGCAGCAGCACTTTAAGATGTTTAAAATAATAGGTTTTGTTCTCATTGACAACTTCTGCCCTCTTGTTGGCCACTCTGAAGTTTCTTAGCCAAGTGTGCCCCATTTTTCATCTGTGAAAGGCTGGAGGGTATCTAGGTCCATTGTAATGACTCCTCCTTGAGTCCTGAACCTGGATTTTGGGAAAGTCTACCATTTTGGATTATAGCTCTCAGAATTCCTTTGGCCATGCTGGTTGTAGGATTCTGGGAGTTGTCATCAAAAAGGTAACTTTTCCAAGCAATGCCAGATGCTCTTCTACCAAATAGATCTGCATTCCATTAAGGATTGCTTCTTCGAGGCACACATGCACACACGCGTGCACGCACACACACACACACACAATGAATTAAAGTGCCTTTGGATCACCTTATAAAATTCTGTGAATAGGGTAGAGATCTTATACCTGTGTAAGTCTTGTTGGTGTTATTGTGGAGAGTGATATTCTCTTATTTTCTCTGCAACAACAAAAACCACGCTCTGAATTTACTGTAGAACTACTACAGGTCCCCGACATTCCATTCCTGGTGGAGAGTTGTGGTGGGGACTGGAGAAGAGTCTGATTATGACCCCGTAGCAAGCTGTGAAATATCATCTGCTGAGAATTTCGGATGGCTTTGGTGGACCTCAATGGGGGTACAGCTAGATGCTATTCTCATCCACCCTGCTCAACAGGCACAGGATGGCTGAGTGGGGCTCCAGTAGCTCTACAGAAGGGCCATGTCTGCACTACACTGCTATGTTGCTATTATTCCACTTTCAACATCCAATGGAATCCTGGGGTTTGCAGTTTAGAGAAGATCATTTAAAATTCTCATCCAGAGAGCTCTTTGGCCTCAGTAAACTACAAACCCCAGAATTCCACAGGTTGAAAGTACAATAATAGCACTGCAACAGTGTAGGGCGGAAATGGCCAAAGTCAGGAGTGATGAACAGCCAACTGTATCATAGTTCGCCATGAAGAACTGCTATGTTATACCGAGCCACACAGGATTCCAGTCTTCATCTCCATTGAGAGCTGGTCTTTTGTACAGCTAAAGGGTCTTAATTGCCCAGTGAAGAATCAAGCCATTCCCAAAACACTTTGGATTACAAAAACAATCTTTAATTGCTTGGAAAAACTAAGTTCCACTCCCCAGCAAATATGCAGAATGGAGTTAAACCTCACAGGAGGGGACAGGGAAGCATGATGGGGGTGGCAGATAGTGATATCATTCCTAATAATCAAAACATCCTGGCATTTCTACCCTGTAAACCCCGGTTCCTCTACACCACTGGCTGCAAAGCGGTTTGTATCCAGGTTCATTTCAGTCCTGATACAAATAATTTAATTCTGCCAGTGTTACTAACGAGGAAGCTTGGAGTCATCAGGGTTGCATAAACAGACCAGGAGATGTGAGCAAGAACTGGGTTATTGTGCTTTTTCCAGCGAGGAAAAAAAGATGCCACCCCAAATTACCTTGAAGTAATTACTAAACCCCTGTAACATTCTGAATAAATGCAGCATCTTGACTGACAGAAGATTCTTCCCAGTGTCAGTCTCTCTCTGTCACTTTTTATTCTATTGTCACAATATTTCTCTCTACCCTGGCATCCCTCTGCTCCCTGGCTTTTGTCTGTATGTGCCTACACAGAATGAAATCTGTTTAATTTCATTTTAATTAAAGCTGCTGCCTGCTAAACTCAGTCTCTGCCATTTGTCTATTAAATTAAACAAGAGAGGGGAGAGGGGAAAAAACCCTGAACGAACGGCAGCAATAACAGAAATTGAATCAATACTGCATTCGTGAATTTGGCATGTAGGTCCCAAGACACTGCGTGGGTTCACTTCCCCATCACCCCTGGACCTCCCTGGATTTATTCACATTGACAAACTCATTTTGTTCTCATTAAGGATTCTGCAAGATAGGCCATGCGTGGATGCTCTGCTCCTGGTCAGCTCTGTTAAGAGGAGATGACAAAAAAGTGTCTTCATTATCTTTCTTCCCTGGGTTCCTTTGAAAGTCGTGCCTTATGAACTCAAGTTTGATTCAGTGTTTAGATTTTTCTTGAAAGCACACAAAGGGCACGATTTTCCAGCAGGTCCTCCTGCAGATGTCCAATTGAAAAAAGAATTGTACAGGAGAATGAAGGAGGTGCTTCCCAGTAAGAGGGAATGAGTTGTAGTTTTCTGGGCACATATTTAGAATGAAGAGAAGTTAGGGAGGAGGAGAGGAAAAGAACAGAAAATGACTCAGGACAGTATGATAGCCTACCATAGAATCATAGAGTCAGAAGAGATCACAGGGGCCATCGAGTCCAACCCCCTGCTATGGAGGAACGCACATCAAAGCACTCCTGACAGATGGCCATCCAGCCTTTGTTTAAAAACCTTCAAAGAAGGAGACCCAACGGGCAGCATATTCCACTGCTGGACAGCTCTGACCGTCAGGAAGCTCTTCCTGAGGTTTAGGTGGAATCTCTTTTCCTGTAGTTTGAACCCATTGCTCCTTGTCCTAGTCTCTGAAGCAGCGGAAAACAAGCCCACTCCCTCCTCAACATGACATTTCTTCAAATATTTAAACATGGCTATCATGTCTCCTCTTAACCTTTTCTTCTGTAGACTAAACATCCCCAGCCCCCAAGCTGTTCCTAATAGGGCATGACTTCCAGACCTTTCACCATTTTGGTTGCCCTCCTCTGGACACGCTCTAGCTTGTCGATGTCCTTCTTGAAATGAGGTGCCCAGAACTGCACACAGTATTCTAGATGAGGTCTGACCAAAGCAGAATAGAGTGGTACCATTACCTCCCTTGATCTAGACACTATGATTCTATTGATGCAACCAAGAATTGCACTGGCTTTCTTGGCTGCCGCATCACAATGCTGGCTCATGTTCTGCCTGCGGTTCACCAAGACTCCTAGATCTCTTTCACATGTACTGTTATTCAGCCGTGTGTCCCTCATCCTATATTTATGCATTCCATTTTTTCTGGACCAGTATATATGCAAGGCATGGCTTAACCAACAAACAATTTTTGAAATTTTAAATAATACACACTTATTTTATTTGCATTTAATTCCTTTCATCCAGGGAAATCAAAGCAGCAAAAATGATTATTTTCACAGGAACCCTGTGTGATAGGTTGGGGAGACAGAGAGAGAAAGCTGAGATCTCTTTAACACCACACAGTTATAGTACTTTGCTGTCACCTTAACTGCCAGTCTCCATCTTATGGAATCCTGAGATTTGTAGTTTCATAACAAGACAACATGACTCATTAGAAAAGATTATAATGCTCAGCAAAGTAGAAGGCAGTAGGAAACGAAGAAAGCGTGATTAGAAGTGAGTAAACTCAGTCAAGGAGGTCATGGTCCAAAGTTTGCAAGACCTTAACAGGGCTGTTAATAACAAGTAGTCTTCATGGTCTCTCGTTTGTTGAGTCACAATAAGTCAAAGCTGATTTGGCAGGAATTAACAGCAACAACCAGCACATTTAGAATTCACAGCCAGAGTGCTCCAGTGCCTTATTTTTGTTGTTGTGTTCCTTCGAGTCTTTTTTTTTTTTTACTTAATGGCAACCCTATCATGGAGTTTTCTGGGGCTAAGAGTATGTGACACACCCAAGGTCACCCAGTGGGTTTCCATGGTCCACCAGGGAATGAGGCCTTGGTCTCCAAGGTCTTAGTCTAACACTCAGGCCACTTCATCACACTGGCTCTCTAGTGCCTCACCAAACTGCAAATCCCAGGATCCAGCAGTTAAAATGGTATGAGAAGCTTATCGCAGTGTAGTCTCAAAGAGACCACTATTGGGAGCTGCTGGGAGAGGGGATGGTAGGGTAAAAGAAACACTGCTGAAAAAAGCCCAGGGCTAAACAGACTTCTGTTGGGCTGGAAGCCATGAAAAGAGTGAAGTATTACGGGTTCTCTCCCAGATGGTTCCTGACAGCCTCTCCTAGAAACAAGTCACCTGTACTGAGAAAAGTTAGTAGGCCTGCACGTATATATATTTGCCATTGTTGTTCTTGTTAACTGCCATCAAGCTGACTTCGACCTATGGCAACCCTATAGATGAGAGACCTCTGAGTCACCCTGTCATCAACCGCCCTGCTCAGGTCTTGCAGAGGCATGGACATATCATCCTTGATTGAATAATCTATAGTATGGTCTTCCTCTTTTCCTGATGTCTTCTACCTTACCAAGCATTATTGTCTTTTCTAGTGAACATCTTCTCATATGGCCAAAGTAGGACAGCCTCAGCTTAGTCATCTTGCCTTCTAGGGAAAGTTCAGGCTTGATCTGCTCTAGGACCCCCTCAGTTGTCTTTTTAGCAGTCCAGGGCATCCACTGAACTCTTCTCCAACACCACATTTCAAATGACTTGATATTTTTCATATTAGGACAGTTTTCTTCACTGTCCAGCTTTCACAGCTATACATGAAAACTGGAAATACAATGGCATGGACAATGCTAACTTCAGTATTCAACGATATACTTTTATACCTGAGGATCTTTTCCAGTTCCTTCACACCTGCCATTCCAAGTCCTAGTGTTCTTCTGATTTCTTGACTGCAGTTTCCATTCTGATTAATGACTGAGGTATGGAAAATCTCGAACTATTTCAATTTTTTTTAGATTTTCATTGTCTGCTTTCAACTATTTTCATTGACTGCTTTCAGGTTATGTTAATCCTCTGTAGTCACTATTTTTGCATTCTTAGGCCCTTTCTGCATATGGGGAGGGGAATGCCCAAAAACAGAGCTTACCGGCTTTGCTTTCCGGCTGGCCAAGTCCGTCGCCATGAGGAGCAGTGCGAGTTCACTGCTCCGCAGTCCTCTGGCGTCCCAAATGGTGGCTTCCGGTTGGTGGAGGCTCTCCACCAACCGGAGAAGCTCGCCAGCCAAAAGCCTGCCCCTGGAAGATCTGCAGGCACGCACTTGCACGTGCCTCCAAATCTGCTCCAGAGCCGGGCAGTGGAGCTACACGGCTTTGCTTGCTCCGTGCTTTTTAAAAACCTCAAAAAAGAACCACACTGCGCGACCAGTTCTGGTCGCGCAGAACCGAACTGAGGTGTGGATCTACAGAAAGTAGTCCATCCCAGTCCACTCTACGGTGCAGAAGACCTCCGTTGGAGGTTGCTCTGCACCATTTTAAATTCCCAGTGAAGAAATGGCCTTACTGTTCATCCGATAAACTGGTTTTGCACTTTGTGCCTCGATTTTTTTCAGTTTTTCCAGATCTTTGCTATTTTCTGCTATTAATACAGTGTCATCTGCATATCTTAAATTGTTCATATTCCTTCCTCCGATTTTCACATCTCCTTCCTCCAAGTCTGATTGGGCACGAGCATCTTCCAACTTCCTAACACACAGGATGCTTTGTAACAAAACCTGCAAGCAAGAATGGCCCATGGTTCCCTACTCTTAACAGCAACCCTAGTTGTATAGAATTAGTTCCTGACAGGGCAGCATTACCTGCCTTGCCTAAGAAATAAACTGGATCTCACTAATTGTTCACTGGTGTTTTGTGTGTGCGTGTGTATGTGCATACTTTAATCTGGTTTTAATTGTTGTTTGTTTAATCGCTTTTTAATGTCTTTATTTTATAAATTTTAACTATGTGATTTTTAATTTGTTGTAAGCCACTTTTAGAGAGTCAGCATGGTTTAGTGGTTTGAACACTGGACTACAACCAATGGAGACCAGGTCCCCTTGGCCATGGAAACCCACTGGGTGACACATTCTCAGCCCCAGAGAACTCTGTGATAGGGTCACCATAAGTTGGGAATGACTAACACAATAACAGCAACAACAACGAGGTCACTTTAATTCCTGAATGGGGAAAGGAAGGGATAGAAATAATTTATTATTATTAATATTAATATTAATATTGTCTTCTCAACTTGCGGTATGGTAAGTTCAGAAGTTCAGAGCCTGAAAATATTTCTTCTTGGGGTGAGAACTGGGGAAACTAATATGTTAGTGTCAAGTCGTAAAAGGTAATGTATTGACAATAGTCCTCAGTTACTAGCAATGAGCAATATGTTATGTTCTCCACACTAGCAACATGTTACTTTAATTACAAAAAAGAAAATGCAAGCAATTGGCCAAAATGGGAGGCTTTTGGGTCATTTTTTGTATTTTAAAATGTTCCCACAAATTTGGGGATGCAAAGGGAACACCAGCATGGCAGGAGGCTGGACTACTTGGCCTTTGTGGGCCTTCCCAGCTCTGTGATTCTAGGATTCTACAGGAAGATATCGTTGTTTTTGTTCAGATGACTTTGGCCATTTCTGCACTAGACTGTTATACTATATAACTATAACACTATGACAGTCTAGTGTGGAAATGACCTTTGTCTTTGTCTCAATACACTGAGACCGACTGTTTTGTTTTTGTTTTGTTTTTTGACAAATGGTCAGGTACACAGAGAATTTTTTGCATTTTGAAACCATTTGTTAAAAATTCATTTCAGCCACCTTCATGGATTTTATTTCATTCCTTTTAAAGGCCAACTATGTGTTGTTGGACCAGCTCAGGACAGCAAATTTCATACAGCAATTTTACAATGTGATAAGTGCTTCATTTTGTCCATCTCTGGCTTTCTGGGGCATTCTCTACATTGCTGGAAAAGGAGAACACGATCAAGGTTGGAGTATAACTCTTCCCTAGTCCTCCCTCAGATTGGAAAGGTTTCTGTTTTTTTGGATGGCAGCTCCCAGAAGCTAGATGGTTTTGAGAGTTGTAGTCTAAAATCAGAACTTTTCCAAGCTTGCTCTCTGCACGTTCACCAAATATTCTATTCCCAGAGCTGGCTGCACTTTATCAAAATTTTCGGTTTTCAGTTGCTCTTAAATGGTTCTGCACTGACAGATGTTTGAACCAATTTAATTAAAGTAGTTTGTTAGAGTATTAAACCAGTCCCAGTTTGCAGCTTTGCTCAATGAATGACTACTCTGGAATCAATGAAGCAAATGTGGAAGGAAAGAACAGAACCTTTTGTGTGCCCTCAAGTATCTTAAAAACAGCCCTTCCAATGGCAGAAGCACAATCTGCACTGAGGAAGAGACTAGTTGCCAATTGATTCCTTCCTGGTCATACTGCATCAGGGAGACGGTTGCTGTGATTTCTTTTCTGTGGTTTCAACTGGCCTGATGAAGGGGAAAAATGGCTAAATTGGTCATTCAAGGCAATCACTATCTAATAATGCAAACAAATCAGAAAGCCTGTGCTGCTGTCAGCCCCTTCAGAGGGTATGCATGATTTGTTTTGCTGCAAATGGAATTTTTGTGGTAGATTACACATAGCTGGCTCTTGCAAGCGACTGGACACAGTGAATACAAAGCCATCAAATATCTTTACTGCCATATTCGGTTTCATTCTCTGTGGCTCCTAAGAATCCATCCCAAAGTCTCCGCATCCAGATTCCTCAACAGATATCCGAGTCATCTACTATATTAAAGTCAATGTTTGTCTGTTTGTGAGTTTGCCTGTTTGTCTGTGTCAGGCAGGCAAAGACCTCACATGATTGGCTGGCTGTGCAGATTCTATGGAATCCTGGGGTTGGCAGTTTAGGGAGGGGCCTTTAGAATTCTCGGTGGGGAAAGCTCTTAGGCCTCAGGCCGGTTGCTATGGAGATGAGACCTACCATCAATTAGGATGCCAGAAAACATTTGAGAGGCATATGTGAGAAAAATTAAAGTGACATATACAACATAGTTACAAGCTCTTCTCTCCTCACACAGTAGATTGTATGGCTTCCATATGTAAGGAATCCTAAAAGCTGAAATTCAAAACAAAAAATGCTTCCAGAAAAACATAATGCCATTGCACAACTTCAACAGAAAGCAAAAAAATCAAAAGCTGTTGATTCCATCGACATTACCAGACAACACAGATTAGACTGGGAATTATGGGGAAAAGTTACAGGTACTGGAATAGGCCAGTTGCTGTGGAGATGAGGCCTAGCAGCAAGGAGAACGACAATGTACTCCCTCTGGAACCCAAACTGTGTATGTAAATAACTCTGAATACAGATTGCATTGGGAAATATGGAGCAAAGTTACAGGAAATGGAGAAGACAGTTTGGTGAGTTCTTAAGAGGAAAATAAAAACCCTGGGCAACAGCGGGTAAATACACTAGTTTATTATATTTATTTCTTAGGTTGATAGGATCATAGAGTTCAACCATTCCTCTGACGTCAGTCTAACCATTATTGGATGCATGAACTCCAAAGGCAGAATATCCCCAAGAAATAGCTGTCTAGCTTGGGCTTAAAGAACTCCAGCAAAAGAAAGATGCTGCTTTTCCTGGTCTTTTGGCAAAGCTCAAGAAGCTAATTTTAAAAAACAAATCATCCCCATGATTGGTTAACATGGTTTAAAAGTTATTTTTCACCATTTATTGTAGTGCTTTTGTAAGGTAACTTATTGCATTGTACATTGCATTACTCAGAACTTTTCCTTTACTTTTTGTTGCTTTTTTAAAAAGTACACAACTTGAATCATAGAATCATAGAGAAATGTAGAGTTGGAAGAGACCCCAGGGGCCATCCAGTCCAACCCCCTGCCATGCAGGAACACCCTCAAATCACTCCTGACAGATGGCCATCCAGCCTCTGCTTAAAAACCTCCAAGCATTGATATAAGAAGCTATAGAATAAAAAATTTCCTGCCAAAAAGCGTCTTAAAATGTCTAAAACTTCCCTTTAAAAGTACCTAGTAGTTTAGATTACATTTATTTATTTATTAAATTTATATGCCAAAATAGAATTCAAGCTGGCTGGCTACCTACATAGCTACCTTGTTGCTATGGCTGTATGGCTTCAAGTCATTCCCAATTTATAGACACTCTAAGGTGAACCCATAATGGGGTTTTCTGCAGCTGCATGTTTTCTGCATGTGGCACGCCCAAGGTTACCCAATGGGTTTCCATGGCCAAGCAGAGAACTGAACCCTGGTCTCCAGGGTCATAATCCGGTGCTTTAACCACTGGACCACACTGGCTCTTGATCTACTTATATATTTATCTGAACACCACTCTTCTTCCAAGCTTACAATTCAAGGCTGCTAAAAGGATAGAAGAAATAGAAATAAAACCCTGTGTAGCTGGGCAGTCTGTATTTGATTCCTTGTGCATGAATCAGATGAGAGAAAGAGTCAGAGAGAAACAGAGAGATTAATAACTGATAGAAATACTGCTGATTACACTATTAAACTAACTTTGTTCTCACTCCTTATGTTCTTTTTAACACGTTACTTCATTATGCCCTGATTATGAAAAACAACTTCTTATGGGTAGGGATGCTATTTGTAGCCTATTGCTTATAAGATGCCATTGCTAAATTGCTCTTACCCCCAAGAAGTTTCTCCTCATGCCCAGCCCAAATCTTGTAACTTCAGCCCTCTGGCATGTGAGAGAACAAGGCTGTTTCCACACTAGACTGTTATAGTGCTATTATTCCACTTTCAATATCCCATGGAAGTGGAATAACAGCACTGTAACAGTCTAATGCAGAAATGGCCCAAGTCTTTGCATTCTTCTCTGTGATGGGCCTTTGGATATCCAGAGACAGGTCTGCGTCCTCCCTCATGTCCTTCTCCAGGTCATAATATCCAGCCCCATCCTTCAACCTCTCCTCACACAGGACCTGTTTTCTAAGCCTCACCTTCTTTATTCTTCTTCTTGGAACCCATACCAATTTCCTTAGATTCTTCACGTGCACCAGTTACAACTGGACAAGCTACTGTGGATGAGGTCTGGCTTCTAGTGAAAAATAGAGGGAAAGTTTTCCTTCCCTTGACTTGGAAGCCACGACTAGGGGCCACAGTAACAGTAACTCAACAATTACAGCACTATGATTCTACTTTAACATCATGGCTGCATACTATGGAATCCTGGGGTTTGTGGTTTGGTGGTGCACTGGAGCACTCTGGCTGAGAATTCTAAACAAAATCCCAGAATCCCATAAGATATTGCCATGGTAGTTAAACTGGAATCATAGCAGTACAATTGTGTACTACAAAAGGGCTTCAGAATACTATTGGTGTACCGAGTTTGCACTTTTTTCCAGCACGGTAGAGTGGCGGAAAGGGAAATGAGACAAAGGTTTACATCATGCAGAGAGAGTGCAATGCTCTGTCCACACAGTTCTGCTAACCTCCAGATCCAGAAGTCACCTTCTAATCACCTGGATGCACTACTGTCATCCTTCTTTGACTGGGGAGGAAAGGGAGGGCAGGAGGGGACAACACGGCACCTGGCTGCAGGTCGGCAGCTGGGAAAAGTGAGTGACATCAACTGTCTTTTCTCAGCTACAAAACTGCAGTTGTGCTGTCTGGGTGCAGGTGCTTGGAAGCTTCTGGAGGTGGATGTTGTGCAAGGAGGTATCAAATACCTCCCTCTCCAATGTCTATAAAGGACATGTACACATCTCATATCAGCTTATGCACAATGTAGATCCAACTAACTACAATTAGTGCTAGAGAAGTCAATAGTCCCTCTGATACATGAATATATGACTATCATCAATGTGGTGCTATAATTACATAATATCTTTAGTATCTTATATATGCAGACATTTACAGATATAATTTAACTGAAATATTTTAGAATCTTAAAGTGGTGTGGTTTGTTACCAACAAAATAATAACACTGTATATACAGACTTGAGATAAGACATGCAAGCTGTATGAGGATTCACAGAACTTGAGTAGGAACACTTGAACAAGAACAACAGTTGAATGGCAAACAGAACTTAAACGAGAACAGCTCTTGAATAAGAAGCAGCTCTTGAACAAGAAGAGACTGTTATTCCCAGAAGCTTTTAGAACTGTTTATTTATTTGATGTGGAGAATCGTATTAATTGTATCTCCCATAATTTTGTATGCATTCCTTTCTTTAAATGTTTCTATTAGTTTATTCTACTTCCTTGGCTAATCACCTTCATTCAATTGACCCAAAAACCCTATTCTTCTAATATAAAATCAAACATTATATATTCTGAAATATAATGTTGCTGTCTTTCCACTTTCCTTCGTCTTTCTCACCATATGCAAAAACCACCTGAGGTGCCCCCAACATTTATTTCAGCAAGTATTCTTCATTTCTATCCAGTCCCAAATCCTTTACATTTAGTCACACTTTTTTTATTTAATTCCAGCTTTGTCCCTATTATTCAATTTATCTCTTAATTATTTCCTGCCAAAATCTCTGCATCTTAAACATTTCCACCACTTATGCATATATGTGCCTTGATTTCCATTTCTACATCCATGCCAACAATTAGATGGTATAAATTTTTTATTATATATGATAACTGCTGTGGTGTTCTGTATCATCTTCCAATCAATTTTAACTGTTGCTCCTCTATTTTAGTATTTTTAATTCTGATGATTTCACTTTGTCATTCTTGAATTTGTTTACCACTTATTTAATATCTCTTTCCCATAATCTTCTGGTTTAAATTGACTTTCCAATAAAATTTTATAAATCCCCCCCATTCCTTTTTCCCCTCCAGTCTTTCTTCTCATTAAATCTTCTTGTGTATATTAAGTTTCTCCATGCTATTTGGTTAATGTTTCTGTGGTGCTTTATGTGTCATTCACTCTCTGCGACACCTTCAACAAAATGATGCGTTGTTTCCAATTATCTATAAAATAAGCCATATGTCTCAGAAAAATGGTTTTCATCTAAAAAGTTCTTGCAAAAATTTCTAATAACTGCCTACAGTTTTAATGTAAAGCTAAAATAAATTGCTGCTCAATCCTTTAAACTGGTGTCTGTGTTCTTCTCTCTCCACACTGTAATCTCAGTTCCTTCCAGCACAAGCTTCAGTGGCTAATGATTACATAATTTAGGTGACCTACTTTCCTAATTAGAGGCCATAGGTAGCAATCGTATATACTAGAAGGTGCTTTTAAAGTTGAACAGAACGAATTCATAAATGTTACTACTGGGTTATCCAAGTACATTTTACAAATAACTACTGTAGTTTATTTGCATATCCAAGCCATTAGGAAAACTTGCATTTAGTCTAAATATCAACAAAAAAAACCCCCTCGATTTGAGACAACTTAGTATAAAGATCTAAATTGTGAAACCCTGCGCTGTTGAATTGATTCAGTGCTGAAGAATCTTAAAGTATCTGGGCTGAGATTATGTTTAACGAAATGTTCTCCTAAAAGGGGGTCTCCATTATTGTTTCTAATGCAACTTTTGTGTCTTGTTAGATGCAACTAGAATTTTCTACTGCTTTGACCAACATATAAAAGATTTCACAGACATGCTATTCCATAATCCACCAGAGGTTTTTTACCATTTTATTTACCACTGTGGTAAATGTAGTGGTTGTCAGCAAAGTTTGAATCTTAACATCCAAACTCAACCCCTTATTCAGGAGAAGTTTACCTTAAAATATTTCGTTAATTGTAATTCTAGAAATGTTATTTATGGCCATTTCCGCACTAGACTGTTATAGCGCTATTATTCCACTTTCAACATCCTATGGAATCCTGGAGTTTGCCTTTGAGGCCCCTCCCTAAACTAAACCCCAGGATTCTATAGGATGTTGACAGTAGAATAATAGCGTTATAACAGTCTAGTATGGAAATGGCCTATGTGATAGTATGTCTGTGTGTAGGTCACCTCAGTTCCATATCCTTTAAATACAAAAAGTGAAATTATTAGCCACTGAAACTCTTGCTGCAAGGAAATGAATTTACAGTGTGGAGAGAGAAGACCACACACAGCAGCTTAAAGGGTTGAACACCAATTTATTTTAGCTTTACATTAACAGCTATCTAGCCAGTTATTAAAAAAAATTTTTGCAAGAACTTTTTAGATAAAAACCATTTTTCTGAGACACATCATTAATTTTCTAGATAATTGGAAACAACGCATATTGTTGAAGATGTCATGGAGAGAGAGAATCACATAGCATGCCATAGAAGACGCTGCACGACATAATGTAAAGCATATTAACCAAAGAAACAAATCTAGAAGCTTTATGAAATGCTTCTAAAAAGTTCTAGGAATAACTGTCTCTTCTTGCTCACGTGCTGCTTCTTGTTCAAGTGATGTTCTCATTTAAGATCTGGGAATCTTCATACAGCCACTAAATTTCATTTATTTCAAGTCTTGTGAATTTTTTATATAGGTTGTATGAGGCATTTATCATTGTGTTTCTTTTATTTCAGTCTTGTGACTTGTAATTCAATTATTTGTTCTTGCTCAAAAGCTGCTTTTCATTCAAGTGCTGTTCTCATTTAAGTTCTTGGAATCTTCATGTATATTTTGCTTATATTTAATTTTTTTCAAATTTGTTTGCCATACAGTTGTTCCTGTTCAAGCACTCTTATTCAGGTTCTATGAATCCTCATATAACTTGCATATCTTACTTATTTTAAGTCTGTATACACAACATTGTTATTTTATTGATAACTTAAACTATACCAATTTAAGATTGTAAAAGATTTCAATTAAGTTATGTGTGTAAAGGGCTACAAATATAAGGTATTAGTAAATTGTAGCATTACATTGGTTATAGCCATATATTAATGTATTAAAGGGACTATTGATTTATTTAACACTAATTGTGGCTGGTTGAATTTAGGGACCTCTTGTTTTAGGGCCTTGCAGCCAAGTTTTTTAACACATGTATATCTCCAACAGGCTCTTACTTCCTTTAAGACTCCTGGGTCTACAGCTTTTTCCTTCCTCCTATCACTACCTATATATGGATCCCAGCCTATATCTATAAGAATAACAAGATCCCTCCATCACATACACATTTGTCTCTGGCTGAACAGGTTCAGAAATAATTTTTTTGATTGTTTCAAAACTTCCTCACCCAGTGGCAGCTGGTGGCTTCTGTGTCAGTGGGGTGGTGGATCTTGTGAGAAATAGCTGAAAAGACTCATAAAAACAATTTAGCACAGGATTGGCTAAAGCATTAATGTTTATTACAAGTACGTTTCTGCAGAAGTGGGTGCTCCCCAGAGAGAAGGACACAATTCCTCATATTTTATCCCCTGTCCCCATCGCAGGTTTTCTCTCCCCTGGGATCCCACTGGATAGGACCCCAAAGGTTACAGCTTATCAGGATCACCTAAGAAGTTACATTTCCCCTTCCCCATATTTACAGTATGAGTGATCACGCACTGATCATGCATTTCGCTCAGGTATCCTTAATTCTCATTAGCAGTTTCAAAATGCCCCTTGGTGTAATCACTCTAACAGTTTCTAACCACCCCTACTTCTAAACAATGCCAACCTTTTTTCTTATATTCTTTATCAACCAGTTTACTCCTTATAGATGGCCTTGTCCTGTCTGGTGTGTTGTTATCTGAAACACACCAGCCACCCTAAAGATCCAAGGTCTTGGAGGCCCTTTTTTGTTCAGCTGCCAATTTTAGGAAGCTGTTTTCTTAGACTTAGTGTATTACAGAAGCTCAAATATGAAATATACTGAAATATATGTGTAAATATACCTAAAATATGTGTTATACATATAAGCTAATATATATGCTTCTAATACATGTTATTAATACTGTATACCCGGTGCAGAAGCTAAAATAGATTTCACTTCTCTCAGATCTGCCCTGGGTTTTAATACCTAATTCAGAGCTCTGGACTTTATCCACAAAATAGGTTAAGTACCTGGGATACTTCTTTTGAAGTTGGGACTAAACCCCAGGTTCATTGCCAATGTGGAAGCCAGCAGCAGCCACTGCCTTTGTCTGTTCAAGAGTCATGTATGGACAGAGTTGGAAGAGATGTCTCTCAGTAAACAGAAGATGTTTTCTTATGAACCATTAGGTGTCTCCAGCTGATGGAATGCTGATCCATCCCATCTCTGCAGTGGCTTCTCCCTCCCTCTCAAATAAGTTTCTGGCTGCAGCTGGCTTTTTTTGCACAGGCCGTCCTAACGTGGGCAGGCATGGAGCTGCTGTGCAAACGGCAGAATTGTTTACTGTCAGCACTCCAGAGAACAAGTGAAGCCACCAGCTTTTTATAGACTGTAATTACCTGTCATGCCGGTGAAGGATCCTGCATCCTCCATCTCAGCACATCCCAGAAAGGACAGCCAAGAGCTGGGAAATGTGGAGAAAAAGTCAAGTTTTGGGAACATAGTTCTTAGTAATACCCAGCCAGTGTGGTAATCAGCAACAACATCGTAATTATATACACAAAGTCAGTGGCAGGGAATGTCCATCAAAACTGGGAGGCCAGAATGGCTGTCAGAATATAAAATCAAAGCTGACAGTCAGTGGTGTGAAATTGTTCTTGTTATTGTTCCCTTCTGCTTCTCTTGCAATGACACTGCTATTCACACCCTGAACATTTAACATTGCGCTGCACTGAAAAATTGCCTCCTACGTTGGCTTAGTTAGGCTTCCTCAGTACCCTACTTGTTTCTTTTCTGACAGTTTCTGACAATTTATTGTTGTCATCCAATAAATTGATTATACATGAAGTCAAGGAATCATACAATAGAGCCTGAAAGCAGCACAAGGGCCATCTGGTCCACTCCACCCCATGCAAGAATACACAACTAAAGCACTCCTGAAAGTTACCCATCCAGCTTTTGTTTAAAGATGCCCAAAGAAGTAGCATTGCTCACCCTCCGAGGCTGTTGAACAGCTCTTATAGTAAAGATATTCTTCCAAATGTTTAGGTAGATTTCTTTTTCTTGGAGTTTGAATTCATAAAAAGTCAGGTGTTGAGCAGGCAGGCTGGCTGGCTGGCTAGTGCATGTGCGGGTATGTGTGAGAAATAGATCTGAGCATGGGGTGGTGCTGGTTGTTCCCCACTGGTCCTAAGGGATCACCGGAGAAAGTACTAACATAGAGAAGCATCTTCTCCACACTGAGATCCCATGGCTTCCCCAGCAACACACTGGATAGTGTGTTAGACTTCACCTGGAATATCACTCTCTTCTGATTTGGTCAGACCTCCCCTGGAATACTGTGTCCAAACCTCTGGGCACCACAATTCAAGAAGGATATTGACAAGCTGGAATGTGTCCAAAGGAGGGAGGGTCTGGAAGCCATGAAGCCCTATGACGAGCAGCTTGGAGAGCTGGGGATATTTAGCCTGATGACAAGAAGGTTAAGGGGTGACATGATATCCATGTTTAACTATTTGAATGAAGGGATGTTGTAGGGAGAATGGAGCAAACTTGTTTTCTGATGCTCCAGAGGTTAGGATGTGGAGCAGTGGCTTCCAACTTCAGGAAGAGAGATTCCATCCATCTAAACATTAGGAAGAACTTCTTGACAGTAAGAGCAGTTCAGCCATGGAATACACTGCCTTGACGTGTGGTGGAGTCTTCTTCTTTGGAAATTTTTAAACAGAGGTTGGATGGCCATCTGTCAGGAATGCTTTCACAGTCTATTCTTGCATGGCAGGGAGCTGGACTCTATAGGTCTTGTGGTCTCTTCCAACTCTATGCTTCTACAATGCTGGACTATTAGCTCATCTCATAAAATAACATCTACTTTAATTGGCATGATAAGAATAAATCTTCATTTAAAAGGATCAGTCAGTGAATGATGGGAATGACATCTGTGGTCATTATTTTTCTTTTCTCAGTGTTCAGCTGCAAACCTGACTCTACACTTTCTGCCTTGACTTTCTCTCATAATCGTTCCAAGTCTTTGCTGTTTTCTGCTTGTACTATGGTGTTATTTGCATATTTGACTTGATGCTCCTTCTTCCAATTTTCACAATCCTTTCTCCAGGTCTAATCCTGCTTTATATATGATATGTTCAGCATATAAGTTAAATAGATGTGATAAAATACAGCTTCACCTGACCCCCTTGCCAATTGGAAACCATTCCGTTTCTCCATATTCTCTCCTAACACAACCCTCTTATCCTGCATAAAGATTACACATCAGGACAATCCAGCTGCGTAGCGACAGGGGGGCAATGGGGGCGGTTCGCCCCCAGCGGCAATATTTTTGGGGTGTCCTGGGTCATGGTCTCTCCTGCCCCTCTTCCACACACTCCAAGCTCCACCGCTAGGACAATCAAATGTTGTGGCAGAGCCATTTTCTCAGAACAATCCATAGTTTTTCATGATGTACAGTGGTCCCTCCACTTTTGTGAGGGTTTGGGTAAAAAAACCATGAATAACTCCCCCCATAATCCCCCTCCCATTCCTTTCTGGGTTCCCCCCTCCAGTTCCCTTGCTTTTTGCATTCCAGGGCCAGAGGCAAGGGAATGGGAGGGGCAGCTCCAGAGGGGAGAAAGAAAACTTGCCTTTTGCCTCAGTGTGAGTTCTCTGCAACAGGGCCAGGGGCAAGGGAATGGGAGCAGAGAGCTCCAGAAGGAGAAGAAAGTCTCGCACGAGCCTTCCCCCATTCCCTTGCCTGTTGCTTAGATGTACTTTCTCAGCACTGGAGCCAGAGGCAAGGGAAAGGGAGGGGGAGTGCTAGAGAGGAGGAGAAGGGCTCAAGGGAGCCTGCCCCCCATTCCTTTGGCTATTGCCTTGGCACAAGTTTGCAGTGCCAGGAGCAGAGTCAAGCGAATAGGAGTGGGAGTGTATTGTTTCCCTTGGCTTTTTATTTCTTCTTGTATTCCCTCAGTGGTTGCAGAGCATCCCCACTCTTGGTTTAAATTTTCCCTTTGAATTCTCAGAACTTGAAGAAGAGGTCTCTTGTTCAACCCTTTTCTGTCTTCTTCTATTACTCTACATTGATTGTTATAGTAGTTTTTCTTTGTCCCTGCACACAAGTTGCTGAAAACTTGTATTCAGTGGTCTGAACCTATTTCTCTCTTCTTTTACTTTTGCTTCTCTTCTATCCTTACCTGCTTGAAGATATTCATCTGTCATCCAGTAGGCCTCTTCTTTCTTTTTAGCCAGAGATATCATCTTCTTGTTTTTTTTCATTCACAGATTGCACGGCTTCAGTCCAGAGTTCTTCTGTCTCCTGGTCAATTAGACTAAATAGTGGAAATCTATTCTTTACCTTATCTTTACATTCTGAAGGGATATTCTTCAGGCTGTACTATGCACAGTGACTGATTTAGTGTTCAGCAGTAGTGCCTCCCTATTCTGCTTTGGTGAGACCTCACCTGGAATACTGTGCCCACTTCTTGGCACCACAGTTCAAGAAGAATATTGACAAGCTGGAATGTGTCCAGAGGAGGGAGACCAACATGGCAAAGGGTCTGAAAACCATGCCCTAGGAGGAGCAGCTTAGGGAGCTAGGTATATTTAGCCTGATGAAAAGAAAGTTAAGAGGTGACATGATAGCCATGTTTAAATATTTGAAGGGAGCAAGCGTGTTTTCTGCTGCTTTGGAGACCAGGACATGGAACAATGGATTCAAATGACAGGAGAAGAGATTTTACCTAAACATCAGGAAGAACTTCTTGATTGTAAGAGACATTCGACAGTGGGCTATGCTGCCTCGGAGTGTGGTGGAGTCTCTTTCTTTGGAGGTTTTTAAACAAAGGCAAGATGGTCATTTGCTGGGGGTGCTTTGAGTGTGTGTTCCTGAATGGCAGAATGGGGTTGGACTCGATATGGCCCTTGAGGTCTCTTCCAACTCTGTGATTCTACCCTTTGGTACCATGGATAACTAATTTAAAGTTCAGAATGAAACCTGGAGTGGATTGACTGCTCCACTGAAACCAGAGCCACTATCTGCCACCACTAAATCAATGGTCACTCGATAGGTCAACACTTTCATAAATTCCATTCAGTGGGTCTAATTGTAATTGGGACTGGCAATTGGATCCAGCCATTATTTATTTCCACATGTCTGATCAATCAGTGAGAGGCAGACATCAGTGGGCTGAAATTAGGAAAAGAGCATCTGGTTCTGTTTTCTTTTTCAGCATCTTGATTTCATCAGCCATAAATGCAAACTATCAATCCTCTATGATGGCAAATGGGATGAGGTTTCTAATAGCAAAATCCGCCTGTGGCCATAGAGCTGTTCAGCAGTGAGAAACCATTAAGTGGTTTTGCAGACTAAGTGTTCTGCAATGAGCTGGCTTCTTTCCAGCACAGCCAATGAAATGTCAGGCAACTCATATTGTTCTGATCCTTTGACCCCTTAATTACAAGAGGAGGGAAGGCCCGGAGATGTAAACAGCATACTGAGCCTGCTCAAGTGTTTCATAGAGTCATTGGAGCAGCTGTGTTCAGCACAAACAAGAGTTTTGCTGTCAAGGGGACTTCAAGAAGCAATGAAGATTTAGAACCAAATGGAGATCAGCATGACAAATTCCCAAGACTTCTTGCTGGTCACAGCAGGCAACACTGGGCTAAATGGGCCAATAGTTTGGTCTGAGCTAAGACCCTTTCTGAGATTCTTGTTCCCCCACTTCAGTTCTCTCTAGTTTAGAAAAGGGGGGGGGATTTGACTCACGCATGCAAACAGATAAAGAAGAATGTGTATTCCTAAAAAGATAGAGTTGGAAGGGAGCCCAAATGCTGCTGGTGCAGAAACCTACTGCCTAACTCTCCCTCTGAGCACCAGAACATTTTAAGGAGCACAGAACATATTTTTTTGCTTCCTGCCAAGCCACGCACAGTAGTATTCTGTCAGGAGCAGCATGATGGTGGCAGGCTGGATATATGGGAAAGAACCAGAAGACCATTGTAATCTCAAAGAGGTGCAGGAATGTCGTGACTCCAGTTTGTCCCTCCATATGTTAAGGTTCTGTCTGCTACTGCTAAGAATTTTACTTAATTGGGCACAGTAAACTTGCCTTTACCCCTGTATTCTTGCTTTGCTTGTGTCTTGTATGCTTATTAGCTTGGAATGTAGACAAAACATACATTGCTGATGATACTTGTGAATTGGCACCTGCCTTTGGCTTGAGATCAACAGCCAAGTAGCACTAGACAGTGGGCACAGGGACAAACCCAAAAGATGATCACTGTTAAAAGGAATCTAGATCATTCTGGGTATCTATCTGATTGATCATAGAATTGGAAGAGACCACAGGGGCCGTCCAGTCCAACCCCCTGCTATGCAGGAACACATATCAAAGCATTTCCAACAGATGACCATCCAGCCTCTGCTTAAAAACCTCCAAAGAAGGAGACTCCACCACACTCCATTGAAGCAGCAGATTCCACTGCTGGACAGCTCTGACCATCAGGAAGTGCTTCCTGAGGTTCAGGTGGAATCTCCTTTCCTGCAGCTTGAATCCATTGCTCCTTGTCCTAGTCTCTGGAGCAGCAGAAAACAAGGCAGCTCCCTCCTCGACATGACATCCCTTCAAATATTTAAACATGATTATCATGTCCCCTCTTAACCTTCCTTTTTGCAGACTAAACATACCCAGCTCTCTAAGCCATTCCTCATAGGGCTTCATGGCTTCCAGACCCTTCACCATTTTGGTCGCCCTCCTCCGGACATGTTCAAGCTTGTCAATATCCTTCTTGAAATGAGGTGCCCAGAACTGGACACAATATTCCAAATGAGGTCTAACCAATGCAGAATAGAGTGGTACCATTACCTCCCTCGATCTAGATACCATACTCCTATTGATGCAACCAAGAATTGTGTTGTCTTTCTTGGCTGCCGCATCACATTGTTGACTCATGTTCAGCTTGTGATCTACTAAATGTCCTAGATCCCTTTCACACGTACTGTTATCCAGCCATACATCCCCCATCCTATATTTGTGCATCCCATTTTTCCTGCCTAAGTGCAGGACCTTACATTTATTATTGTTGAAATTCATCTTATCAGCTTTAGCCAAGCTCTCCAATCCATCAAGGTCATTTTGAAATTTGATCCTGTCCTCTGGGGTATTAGCAACCCCTCCCAATTTAGTGTAAGCTGAAAATTTGATCAACGTGCCCTCTACTCCTTCATCCAAGTCGTCGATGAAGATATTGAACAGCACTGGGCCCAGGACAGAACCCTGTGGCACCCCGCTAGTCACTTCTCTCCAGAATGAAAAAAAGCCATTCGTGATCACCCTTTGGGTTCAGTCGGTCAACCAATTACAAATCAACGTAACAGTAGCCCTGTCCAGCCTGTATTTTACTAGTTTCTTTGCAAGAATGTCATGGGAAACTTTGTCAAAGGCCTTACTGAAATCGAGATATGCTCCGTCTACAGCATTCCCATCATCTATCAAGCTTGTAATTTTATTGTAAAAAGAGATAAGATTAGTCTGGCAAGACTTATTTCTGAGAAATCCATGTTGACTTTTAGTGATTACAGCATTGCTTTCTAAGTAATTACAAACTGCCTGTTTAACAATCTGCTCTAGGATCTTTCCTGATATTGGTGTCAAGCTGATTGAGCAATAACTATTTGGGTCCTCTTTCTTTTCCCTTCTTGAAGATGGGGAGGACATTTGCCCTCCTCCAGTCTGATGGCACTTCTCCTGTTCTCCAAGAGTTCTCACAGATGATTGCAAGTGGTTTTGAAATTACTTCTGCCAGTTTTATTAACATCCTTGGATGTAATTCAACTGGCTCTGGCAACTTGAATTCATCCAGTTTAGCCACATATTCCTGTAGTGCTTCTGTACCTATTCTGTGCTGCATTCCCCCCACTTACTCACCTGCTTCCCACCCCCCAGGTTGAATACCTCTATCCTTTTGGGAGAAAACTGAGGCAAAGAACGTGTTGAGTAGTTCTGCCTTCTCTCTTCCCCCTGTTAGTAATTGGCCATCTTCTCCATGCAGTTGAAAGACAGTTGATAGAATTTAGCTTTTCATACATGTATGACAACTCTTGGACATTCTGTGGAAGATGGTCAAATCTCCCAGGCCAGAGGGTATAAATACCCCCTGCACTGTGCTCTTGGGGGTGAGGAGCTCAGCATAGGCTGTCAGCTGCAGTGCCATGCATGTTGGCTACCAGAGGGGGTTTTCTTTGCTGCTTCTGTTTGGGCTCTTGAAGCAACTGATTGAAGAAATCTTTGGGTGATAACATCCATCTTTGTTATCTAGGCATGATAGGCTTAAGTGGATTTCATCTGAAACTGATTGCTGCTCACATGGTTATGCTGTTTAAAGTGCTTGCTGTTGAATAAATTTGAGACTTTTTCACCTGCAACTGATGCCTTTTGTTGCCTCCAGATCATCTAAAAAGATCTCCCTTGCCTTGGTAAACTGGCCAGTCGCCTTTGGCAAGACACAGGGCTGAAGCGGGCAGAACTTAAAAGGGTGGGCTACTCCCTTTCCCCCTCTTTCTCCCCCCAGTCTGAATTTTAACCACCTCAGAAGGCGGGGGGGGGGAGAGGCAGAAGTGGTAGCTAGGCTGTGAGGTCCCAGGGACCCACACTGTGGTTGCTGTCCCTTGTAGCTAGATGGTAGCACTGGCAGATGGCATAGTGACAGTCCCTTCTTGCCAGGCAGAGCAGTGCAGTCTATTATAGCTGGATGGTGCAGTGGCAATCTGTGCAGTGCCCTTGTTGCTGAACGATGCAATAGTAGGCAGTAGTAGCAGTTGCTTGTAACTGGATAGTGCAGTGATGGTCTCTTCTTGCTGTATAATGAAGTGGGTATAGAATTATATTACTCATATGAATTAGGTCCAGGGCTGAGCAACACACCCTGGACAAGCAATCTTTTGGACCATAAAACAGGATGGGTCAGAGATGCAGATGTGCACACATCTCATAAGCACCCAAACACAACATAGAGGGAGGCATACACAGAGAAAAAGCTGAGATGGCACCACCTAACCTTGGTGGAACTCAGGCTACAACTTAGCTGAGCCAATCTGGATGCTGGATAGAGCATTGGCTGAAACTTCTTGCTTCGAAATAGCTTCAGTAGGGCTCAAAGCCAGTTGAAAACTTACAAAGCTGTGGTTCTTAATTTCCTGCCCTCTAGATGTTTCAGACCTCAGATCCCAGAAGTCTCAGGCAGCATGGTCTCAGAGATCCTGTGAGTTGAAGTCCAACAACCTGGATAATCAAAGGTTATAGCAGAAGATCCCTTGTTATAATGAGAGCCAACATAGTATAGTGGTTTGAGTATTGACCCAGGACGCTGGGAGACCAGGGTTTGAATCCCTGCTCAGTCATGGAAGCTCACTGGATGACCTTGGTCAAATCACATTCTCTCAGCTCCAGAGGAGGCCAAAGGTGAAGTGGCTCTTTTTTTTTGGCAAGACTTGCTCAGAGGAAGTTTGTCTTTGCCTTCCTCTGAGGTTGAGAGAGTATGACTTTCTTAAAGTCACTCAGTGGGTTTCCATGGCTGTGGGGATTCAAACTCTGCTCTCCCAGAGTGCTTGAAACCACAGACCACACTGGCTCTCGACCCAACCCTAGGGCAGGCATATATAGGAAAAGGCACTCATTCAAGTATCAAGATCCCAAACCGTTGAGGGCTTTGAGTGCCATTACCTTCAATTCAGACCACAGCACCGATTACACTTCCATACCAAACACAATAATAAAGTAAAACCATCCCAGTCCCTTGCATACAGAAAACTAGTGCATCAGGAAGGCCTAGCTCAGAATCTTCCTCTCTGACATGCAAACTTTCTTTATGTTGATCTATTAAGAAATCATTGAGTGAGATCCACAATTTTCTATGTTTGGAGAAGTTTCATGTTTAAAAAGTTGTGTTAATTAAGAAAAACTTTAATCAGAGATTTGTGCTCCAGCTGCTTGTTCTTGATGGCACCCACAACCAGGAGACTGCTGCAGTCTGTTACCCTGATTACTGGGGGTCCCGGGAGGGACACCTAATTGCGCCCTCAAAATATCAAAAGGTGGGGAAATTAGCCAAGAGCACCAGCTAGCAATGCGAGAGGCAGGGCAACGCAGCAGAATCTTTTACCCAAAGTCTACAGGGTCAGGCCAAGCTAGGGAGCACACCAAGTTATAAGAATAATTGAGATCTTTATTAAATACAGACAAACAGTGTATGCAACACATGCACTCAGATAACTATAGAAAATAAAGGTTGGAGTAGGACAGAGGGATTTTTCAGAGGAGTGGTTGAATTGGGTGATACGACACCTGTCCTGAAACCCGGATAGGTCACTGCGAAGGTCCAAAGTTGTGCAGTCTCAGCCAATATGACTGAGGGGAAGGCTTGCCAAGCAGAGCAGCGGCAAGACGGGATGGAATTCAGGAGGATCTGAGGATGGTCTCAGAATCGGGGGTTTTATAGGGAGAAATGTAACCGCAGGCTATTCTGTACTTGGGGAAAACAATGAGTTTAGGGCGTGAGACAAAGCGTTGGAAAGGTCAAAATTTAACATAATTGCTTTAGATCCAAATTGACAATGGACTAGCCAGTATGCAGATGCACAGTGCTTGACATTTGAGTATCCAGCTTGTCAAGTTGCCTGCTCGGGGCAGAGAGTTCTTTGTAAGCAGCATGCATACATAATGAGGGTGTTTGCAGAGAGGTCTCCTAAAGCGGCGATCTGGCTATTTCTGGCGTGCCTGTATTGTGAATATTGCAGCAATTAGTGGCCAAGCCTAGTTCTGTGCTTGTCTGGGGGCCTCACAAACATGTAGAGAGGGATGGTGGAAGAGAGCCAAATTACTGATATCAAAATGATATCTATGTCACCTTAAGTGCGGCCCAGGAACTGCAGTAACAAGTCCTCATTTCCCAGTTCCCTGTCTCTAGCCCCTTGGAAACCCTTTAGGTTGGAGCACTACTAGGATGAAAAGATGGGCTTTTGAAGGGTGGCATTGTCCATCATCATAGACAATACACAGTATTGACCATGGATTTGTTTACTTGGGCCATTTCTGCACTACACTGCTATAGCGATATTATTCCATGTTTAGCGTCCTATGGAATCCTGTAATTTGCAGTTTAGGGAGGGGCATTTAGAAATCTCAGCTGGAGAGCTCTTTGGCCTCAGTGAACTACAAACCCCAGCATTCCACAGGATGTTGAAAGTGGAATAATAGCACTGTAACAGTGGAGTGCAGAAATGGCTTTGATTTATACCCTGGCTTTCCCACAAAACTAGAAGTCAAGGCAACTCACACTGGGGCCATTTCCACACTAGACTGTTATAGTTCTATTATTCCACTTTTAACATCCTATGAAATCCTGGGGTTAGCAGTTTCAGGAGGGGCCAGTAAGTGCAAACCTCAGGATTCCATAGGATGTTGAAAGTGGAATAATAGCACTATAACAGTCTAGTGTGGAAATGGCCTAAGATCAACATAAAAGCTAGAGATAAAAAACATACATTTGTTATAATATTAAAAGTCAGTTGAAGAAATTATTTTCATGTTGAAAAGCAATTTTAAAACATGTAAAGAAAACACAGAATTCACCCATTAAAAGCCTCTGAAGGTGCATCCATACTACTCATTTATAGCAGTTTGGTAGCAGTTTAACTGTCATGGTTGCTGCCTACATAATCCTCCGATTTGTTAGTTTGGTGTGATGAGGTAGCAAGATTTCTCTATTATGGAGCTCTATTGCCATACGTCTGGGGAAAGGACTCAGAAACTCTTAGCAAAGAATTCTAAGTTCCTCACTGTGGAGGCCACATACAGACAATGCCTGGCCTTGCTTTTCTTCCCTCGGATTAGGATGGCAGCTTTTCTCCCACAACTTTGGCATCCCCCAAACACCAGTCTTGTGTAAACAGGGCAAAGCCTTTCAACTATTAATTAAATCCCCTTTAGAAATTTATGGTAGTGTAGTTGTGGATGCAATACTACTGAGAACCATTCAGTTGAGACCAACTTTATAAGAAAATATAACATAATCTTTATTAAAACAACAAACAGAATAAAGTATTGATTTTATAAAGGTGTCTAAGTTCAAACAGATCTTTAGAATGTGTTTAACCAGATTATTATTTCTTTATAACAGCATAAAGGCATAGGTCTCTCTCTCCCGCATGCGCACACACAGAGCTCCCTAGCTTCCCTGCTAGCTGAAGGCTATGCTCCCAAATCTAGGCTACTCTCTCTGGCCAGATTTAACAGTGGGGTTTCTCTTCTGCCCCGTCTCTAGGCTTTCTTTGAGAAGACACCTTCTTTCCTCCAATCCCCCTTGGTTAACTGGAAAACTCTTTTACTGAATAACTGGCTTTCAGGCCTTCTTTTAGAACTCTCTCTCTCTCCAGTGTGCCTGCTAATATTCGTTCACACACACACACACACACTCAGGTCCCCACCCCTCCTTCCCAGTAAAAAGGCTGAGCTTCCCTCTTGACTGGCCATTGCTGGGCAGCTTTTCTACTACTCAGGACACCACTCCCCCTATACTCCATCACACTCACTAAACTACAGATCCCAGGATCTCATAGTGCAGTGTGGACACACCCTTATTCAGCAAGGGCTTCCTTGGCAATAACCGGCCTGAATATAAAAGCGGATAACAATATCCTTGCAGATACTGTTATACTGCAACTCCCAGCTTTCTTTGCTAGTGCCTATGCTGGCTAAGGATGATAGAAGTTCCAGTCTGACAACATATGGAGGGCTGCAGTTTTCCTACCCCTTACTTAGGCAAACAAGACAACGGTGGTGGCCTTCCTGGTTTTGGAACATGTGGCATAAAGGTCCTGTGGCAATATCAGGAAAGTGGTTCGACATGGAATAAAGTGGTGCCACAGCGACAGTGTTTTGTCCGGTGATCCATGAGGCAGCCCAGAACCAGGCCAGTGAACTCAGTAAGAACAGGCTCAGCATCTTTTATCTTTAACGGGCTGCCTGCAAAACTAGCTCAAAATTCCAAACAATGGTTTTCAACTGTTTCTCTCATGTCAAAATGACTTGCTTCAATGTGTCACTTTTGGAGCAAAAGAAAAAGAATGTCTGGTGGGAAATCAAAGAAATTTTATTCAAAAGTAGCTTTATAAAAATTTAACCTGTTTCAACATTATTTGCAAGCTGTCCTGAGATCTCCTGTTAGAGGGTGGGTATAAATATTTTCATTACTCAATAGTAAATGAATAATTTAAAAGATACTCAATGAAATATTTTTAGAGAGGATGGGTGGGCGAAAGGGAGATTAATAGTGTAAGTTTACATTGGTGCAGAGGAGAAGGCATGGTGACATCTTTTGTCAGGATAACAGACAGATCCTCCTTGCTCTGGCCAGTGAATGAAGTGATAACAAGGCTTTAAACTTTCATTCATATGTGTGCAGAAGACTACCAGAGAAGAGAGCCAGAGAATCCCTTGGGACTGCATTTTGGGATTCTTCTGGGTAGAGTGTCTATACAAACTGTCATGATGAGGTCCTGGGGTTCACCAGTTAAAATTCAACCTGTATATGTCTAATCAGAAGTTAAATTACACTAAAAATCCAGCGGGATATAGCATCAAGTAATGCACTGATGAATCAGTGAAATGATTCAGTAGAAAAAACATGGGAAGGGGTGATGAATTATTTCATGATATCATTACATTACTGGATCAGTTTCATGACTCTCTCATCAAACCTGTCTTATCAGCTTTGGCCTTCAGTAGAAGACATTCCTGCAGATGGCACAGAACATCAGAATCCCAAATGTTTAAAATGCCTGTGGAAGGACTACACAGTGCTCTTCAAGACATGGCACCAGTGAGGGAGGCTCTGCATTGGTCTCTTTCATTGGCATTGGCATGAACTCTGGGTGGGCACAGGCATGTGCCTCCATGCCTCATGAGGCAGCAAAATTAAGCAATTGTCTCCAAGAGACTTAAAAACACTTTGTATAATTTGTTCAGGAGCTGCCTACAGGATGACAGATGAATTTTCTCCCTTGATGGCTCTTTTGAAGTTAACATCTATTAAGCCACAAAGGGAGTTCCTTAGAGAATTTTTGTTGTTTGTTTTTATATAGATTTGTGCAAATGCTCACGTTTCTTCTTCTTCTAGAAATATTTGAAAGGATAAGACATTAAGACAAGAAAATAAGTGTATTTGTGTACTATCCTTAGACTTATCTAAACAATGCTGCTTCTTCTCTGCTGTTCTGGATTGGTAAATATCACCCACTTTCTTCTGAAAATCTCACTATCCAAAACTTTCCTCCTTTTTCCTTCAACTAGCCTTGCGTGATTGGTTGACTGTTTGGAGCTTGTGTGTCTGTGTCACTGCAATTCCCATAATAAAACAAATAAGCTGACTTTTGGATCTCAAGCTGGTTCTTCCCTACACCAGTACTGGTAAACATGGGTCTAAAAGATCTCGTAAAGTTACCTCTGCTCTCACAGTCCTCCTCTTTGAGCTAATATTCTCCACCCTTTCACAGAGGTACTGGAATCGCAGGTGAACCCCTGAGTCACCCACGTTTTGGAGTAACATTCCTGCTACAGACTTCTAGTCCAGTAGTTCTTCAACTCTGGTCCTTCAGCTTTTCTGGACTTTTGCTACCAGAATCCCCAGCCAGCTTGGCCAGTGCTCACAGATTTTGGAAGACCCACGCTTGAGGACCACTGCTTTACACCATGCCCACAAACAACAGCAGTAGAATCTGCTAGCAGAGAATTCTAAATGCCTCACCAAAGTACAAATCCCAGGAATCTGTTGGATGGAACTATGACAATCTGAAGTGGTACAAACTGCTCTTAGTGGAAATGCACTCTAAAATTACCCAACCACCCTACTGTAAATGAGATGCTAGGCAACTCCACTAGGAGGCCATGAATGGCAGTTACCTAGAAAAGCCTGGGAACCGCAAGGGAACAGTGCAGGTTGGTGGTTCCTCTCCTTCCGAGGCCAGGGCAGTGGCAGTTGAGATGAAGAGCTTTTCATCTGCTTCTGGGCCTAGCCATGACAGACCCATGCCTGCTTCTCCTGCAGGCAAGAGCAAACCTCCCCTGAACAAGTTCTTCCAAGAAAACTCTGCAATAGGTTCACTTTAAGGTCACCAGAAGTCAGAAATGACTTGAAAGCACAAAACAACGTGTTTTTATCTATATTGGCCACCTCTGGATGCCACCTTGAGGCCCAATTTTGGGCAGAGGTGAACAATATAATAATTGTGGCCCAGCTCTGAAAAGCAATCAAGATTTTAAACCAGAGGGGGGGAAAGGAACCATTAGGGCAAGGAACATCCGTCCCCTTTTAAACCCCTAAAGTCCTGCTGCCACCTTTCTCTTTGCTCCCCAATTCACTGTCTCTGTCTTTGTTTGCAGGTGCTCCACTCCACCGCCTACTACTGCAAGAGCATCCTGGACGACAACAGCTCCTCTGCCTTGATCATCCTTGGCTTCGTCATCATGTCCCCTCTCATAGTGGTGGCAATGGCCATCTACTGCAGCCTGGCGCGGCGCCTCCGCCTCTTTGTGTGTTTCCAGCCGTGCACCCGGGCAGTGTACAAGGGCGTGAAGTGGCGATGGTATGAAGAAGGAGGGCTGTGCGCATGCACAAGGGGGTGGAACAGCCACGTAAAGGCCTGGGTCTAAGTGCTTCACCTTCAGCCTCCGTGTCAGCGTGCCCCCGTCTCCTGGTCACCTAATCTCATCATGGTGGAGCACAAAGAAAAGGTAGCAAAGAAAGAAACTGCAGAGAGAACCTTCTCTTTTTTCCTATGGATGGGCCTCGCTTTTCATGCCAATTCCAATTTATTTCTGTGAGCTGGGGGATTCCTCTCTTCCCAGTTCCTTTAAAACCATGGTTAACATTACCCTCGCCACTATGCTCAGCTTTAGATGCAACATCTGCAGTATGACAACAACAACATGGTGGCTGCCCTACCTTTCAAGGCTGTTCTTATGATTTCTGAAAGAACAGACACAGAATCATAATGTTGGAGGGGAGTCCAAGGGCCACCTAATCCAATTCCTGCCGTGCCAGAATAGGCAACTAAAGCACCCCTGAAAGAAGCCTGTTCATCCTCTGCTTAAAGATTTCTAAAAAAGGAGAGTCTTCTGTCCTTCCAGATGGCCTATTCCATTATCAAAAAGCTCTTACTGTCAAGAAGTTCAACCTGACATTTAGATGAAATCTCTTCCCGTGAAGTTTGAATCCACATGAACCACTCTGGAAAATGCACTCTGCAACCACCATCTTACATAGCCTGCTGTGGTGGAAGAATTCCACAGTCAAAACTCCACTATGACTCCCCACTTCTTACCCCCAAGACTCTCAGTTTTGCTGCCATGCCCCCCAGATGACCTTCTCATGGCTGGTGAAGAGAGGGGGACTCAGAGAGGTATCCAGCTATGCTCCATGGCCAGATGCAGACCAATGACATCTTCTGCTGAGATCTACTGGGGTCTCAGTGGATGATTTCATCAGTATGCACCAAGCTATGGGTCAGAGACATACTTCTCTGCTTTCCACCATCTATGGAATGACTGTTTAGGGGGAGATCACAGCAAAACCATGAATTGGAGGTGGGTGGGTAGAAGAGAATGCAAACCTCCACAGCAACCCCCACCCAAAAAAGACGTATGTAGTTGTAAGGTGGACTTGTGCAGGTCACCAGCAGGATGCTGGCTTATCAGTGCTACCCTTCATTTGTCTGGCTACAATTAATGGAGCTATTGTCTTCTCAGCACTATGGCTTTTAAAAGTGTCCTCTTAGATGGTTACATGTTGGAAGAAGCAGAGGTCTGCCCTTGTTCCTGACACTGTCGTCCCCTAGGGTAAGAACCATACAGGTCCTCATCAGTTTTCTCTCTCTCTCTCTTAAATGTAGCTTCAAGGAGTAGAATAACAACTCAAGAAATACCTCCCTACTCCCGCTTAAGTAGGAAAACAAGGAAGACTCTGGCCTCATTCTCAGGCCAAATTGGACATCATGTTGAGCTGTTTGGAATTCCCAATATAAATTCCATTTTGTAAAAGCGCATTGAAACTCCCTGTTTGAATTGTGGCTGTGTATGAAGAGAGGATGGTCTCACAGGCCCAAGTCCTGTTTATTAATCCTAACCAGAATAGAACCAGTAAGTCCATTGTTGAATAGTTACTCAACACATAAGTATATCCCATAGATTTAATATGCCCATCCTACTTGGGACTAGCAATAAAATGCACGCCGCACTTTCATTTGCTGCTGTAGCTTGATCCAGAACATATCTCCATCCATACTGCTGTTAGTCACAGGCAGAAAATTTATGGATTTAAGCTCCACCGATTTCCTTTCTGTATCTAATAACAGAGCCTGTGAACACATTATTTTAAAAATAATTCATATTGTTCATCATAGAACTATTTATTGCCATTTATGTTACAAAACTGCTACAAGGATGTTTCATAACTTGTTTTCATTAAGCACTCAAATGGCTCCAAAATACTTTTTGAAAGTAATTTCAAAAGCTACTGTGTCCCAAAATAGCTTGGCATAATTCTGGTATAATTCTGATTTACTTTCATAATACAGCTTTGTTAGACCCTTGCTCCCAAAAGACAAAAAATAATTTGTTATAAGAAACAATGTTACTCTTTACTAGAGACCAGAGTTCAAACTCCCACTTAGCCATAGAAATCCATTGAGTGACCTTGGGTAAGTCACACTTTCTCAGCCTCACAGGAAGGCAATGACAAACCTTTTCTGAAGCATGGTTTAGTGGTTTGAGTGCTGGACTAGACTCCAGGAGACCAGGGTTCAAATACTGACTCAGCCATGGAAACCCACTGGGTGTCCTTGGGTAAGTCACACTGTCTCTGACCTTAGAGGAAGGCAAGGGCAAACCTCCTTTGAAAAAAATCTTGTCAAGAAAATCCTCAGATAGGGCCACCATAAGTCAGTCAACTTGAAAGCACATAAGAACATAACAACAGCTAATGCTCCTTATCATTCCCAAGGCCCACGCTCCCAGATTCCACCTGGTCCTGAATCAGATCCCTCAAATGATCTCAAATCTAGAGATTTCAGGGTGCAAACCTGAGACATCTGGATGACCCTCAGTGATGTTACAAGGGATAACCCCTGGTGTTGTCATTGATCATGATAGATCAGTTTGCAGTTGCATAGAGCACACCATTCACATTTTTAAGAAGGGATGAAACTATATATGCACAGTCATACACACCTTTCAAATCTACCTGCAGTGCTCTCATCCTCTTTTCCTACTGCTTTCTACCTTATCGAACATTACTATCTTTTTCTAATAACAAGTAGATAGGCTCATGGTGTAGCAATCTGAATGTTGGACTACAAATCTAGAGACCAGAGTTCAATTCCCCGTGCAGCCATGGGAAACCGCTGAGTAACTTTGGGCATGTCACACAGTATCAGCCCAGAAAACCTGATGATAGGTTCTCAGGTCACCATAAGTCAGAAACAACTTGAAGGCACACAACAATGGCTCAGTGAAGGAAACCACATCCCTGAGTTTACCTGAGTAGGGCTGTTGATAACCAGCTGACTTGAAGGGCTCTCATGGGTAGAGTCGCTATCAGTCAAAGTCGACTAGATCAGTGGATCTTCACCTGGGGTCTGTGGCCCTCCAGGGGACCATGACACCCTCATAGAGGGTCAACGAAAGGCTTGAAGGGTGAGTGGCAATGTGACAAGAACCAAGGCAAAAGGAAGCAGGCAGCCATGCTGGCTGGGTCTGCACATTGCCTGTCATGTGGCTGCTCCACAGCGGGGTGGAGGTGAGCTCACCTGCTGAGCGATAGCAAAGCTGACAGCCAGCCAGTCAGCATTTCTCCTTCTTTCTTTCTTTCTCTCTCCTCTGCTTTCTAGCAGAGAGAAGTCCAATCTGCTATCAGAAATGCTCAAACATTCCCCCCTTTTTTGCCTTCTTTCACCAAGAGAGGAGACTGAGATGCGCAAAGCAGAAAAGAAGGGGAAAAGGCAAAAAAAAGGTAGAGGGTTGAAGGAACCCCACTATAAAAGACCCCAAGTGCACTTCCTCATTCCATTCATGAGCATGCATGCTTTTGTCTGAATCAAGTGGCAGCTTATTGTGCCAGTGGTGATCTCTCACTCCAACTTCCAGTGTCTTGCCAGAGTTGGAATTGTTGCAGCAATTTGGCCCCACTCCTCACTGGTATCTTTTTTCAGAGTTGGCCACCATGATGCACTGTGGATCCCCCTCAGAGTGGCATACTCAGTGGTTCCACCAACCTTCTCTCTCTCTCTCTCTTTAGCGTGTGTAACCCAGTGCAGCTTAAAGGGACACGCTCTTGAATCAGCTTTTAGAAAAAGAGATAAAAAGATCTTTATTAAATACACTGTCAAGGTAGAACATATTTTGTGATTAAGGATTCATAAACCAGCACAACACCTCTCTCTCTCAAATCCAGCACTCAGCTCTCTCCATCCATTCTCTCTGTTCTCTATACCAACTCTGTTCTCAACCTCTACTCTCTGTTTTCAGTTAAATTTCCATTATTCCTCCACCCCCCCATCTAGCCTCTCTCTTTGGAATAAATAGAACCCTGAATAGACAATTGGAGTTGCCATGGTGCCTCCATTACCAAGCCCTCTTCAGGGTTCATCACAATGGCCATGAACAACAAGTCTTTCAAGACAGTTTTCTCACCCCAAAGTATGTCCCCCTTGCACTGAAACCAGGAGAAGAGAAGGGTCAGGTGCAGAGACTCAGGGACTGACCCTGAGATCTGGCAACCCCATTTCTCCATCCTGTGGCTGCAGTTGCTTTTATAAAAAGAAATTTATGTCAGGAGTTCAAAGTTCAAGTGTGGCACCCCCCATGACCTCGAACTAGGTGTCCAAAGATAGCTTTATCTGTTGGATGTTTCAGCTATTATTTCAGTTTCAGCACAGATAAAAAGGGGTAAAAGCTAGGATTCCCATTTTGGGGGGCAAATGGGACATTGGCAAGGGATGCTAACTATTTTCTTAGCCACACCTTAATTCCATAAAGTCTAACCCTTCCCAGAATTTTTTTTTTAATTTTCTCATCAGCTCTGAGCTCTTGCACTAGAAGTAACTTAAACAGATCATGTGGAGAGGGGGGACTCTAAGAAAGGAAATGGGAAATATAAGGTGAATTTCACTTCCTTCCACCTTTTTTATGCATGATTAGAACAGTCTAAAGTGTAAAGTTGGGTTGGGGAAGCTGTGGCCCATCAAATTAGTTGATGGATTACAACTCTTATCACCCTTTCCTTTCCTTATGTTGGCTAGAACTGACAGGAGTTGTCCTTGATTGATGTCCGAGGGGGGTAATGGCCACTTGGTGTAAAGCTGCCTACTGCAGCCAAGGAGAGTTTTAGCCTCAAGATTTGAAATTACCATGAAGTGAAAGGAAGCATTTTGATTCTCCAATGATTCTCCACAAAATGAACTCCACTTCCATTGTTGTTCATTACACTGTGTCTCAACAGGGTTGTTGTTGTGGGAGAGCAAAAACCCTAACAGTTGTGAGGATGGGATTTGACAAACCAAACTTGAAGGTATAATTCTTGAACTCGACAAGAGCTGAAGGCAATAGTCCAAGACAGCTGTGGTTTTCAGTCACCATTACTTTGAGAGAATCTTTTCCTGTGCTCATATGTCCTGAAGAGCTCCTTCATGACTGAGGCAGAACCCCTGGGTTTGGCCGGAGACCCTGGAGACATAGTTCTTAGGAACACACTCCATGTGCACCAATACCTTTCGAGGGAAATTCGTCTGCCATTGTTGATCTTGTCCTCAAGGACCTCTTGAGAAACTTTTGAGGAGTCTTGGGCAATGGTCTTTGGAACGCAGTTTGAAACTTTGATAATAAAAGAAACTGATTATGACAGGAGCAAATGTTAACTTCCCTCATTGCAGAAACATAAGGCACACACAAGTACACAATTTATTGACTCTTCACAGCTAGCAGAAGCTGGTTCTTTGAGGCTGCTATGTTACAGCAAGGCAAAATGAACTGGCTCCTCAAGGGCAGAAACTGGGGGAACAGCTGTGAGCACTGGCAGCAGCTGGGCAGATTGGGCAGAATGGTCAGTGAGCACAGTTGCATGGTCTTGAATGACAGAGATGTGTGCCCCAAATGGCTTACCCTGCACCCCTTAGGTTAGCCTGTTGCCTTTCAATGGCATTTGGAAAGTTACTTTTAAAAGGAATGGATATGAATACAAGCTCTCATCTATAACCGAACACTGATGAAGCGCTGGGTCTTCGAGCATCGTCTTCCCACACCTCAGTTAAAGAGAGAATCCAAACTCATGCAAGCATCCACACACAGCAGATAACAAACGCAACAACTGAGATTTGTTTCAACACCAGAAACAGGAAACTGTCTTCTGCCACAGCTGAGGGCAGAGCTTGGAAAATTATTTTGAGAGAAAAACAAATATAAAGACAGTTTGAAGCCATATGTAACTGAGCAGTGGGAAGAGGATGCTGACTGGAGGATTCTGGAAGCTGCAGTCCAAAAATTAATCCCCACCACCACTGCTCTGACCAAAGTGCAGGGTGAGGTGACCTGGCCAAAGGCAGCCTATTATCAAATTATTTCAAGTGGTCGCAGGGAGATCACCATTTTGACTTTATGCCTCCATGATTAAAATGTCTCAGGGTGTCTGTTTGCAAAGTTTGCAAAGATAGCTGGGGCAGAATAAGGCCAAAAAGAAAAGGGCAGCAAAAGGAGATTCATAAGTGCAGTGGTTTAAGTGTTGGATTTTGACCCTGGAGTCCAGGGTTTGAATCTCTACTCAGTCATGGAAACCCACTGGGTGACTTTGGGCAAGTCACATTCTCTCAACCTCAGAAGGCAAGGCAGGCTCCCTCTGGAAAAATCTTGCCAATAGATTCACCTTACGGTTGCCATAAGTTGGAAATAACAACAAGGCAAAGAGCAACAAAGCAAAAGAAATTCTTGGTGGGGCTACCAGTACATCCAGCTAGGCAATTTATTCCTCCATCTTTATGCTGTCTGTGGATTAAGTAAATCTGATGGCTGCATTGTCTTTATTGTCACCCACAGATGCTTACAGCCTTTAAAGTACATTTCTTTGACCTTATTAGGATGGCTGTGTATGCAAAGTGTAGTTATTCTTATAGGTCACTAGTGTGCTGTAGTCACTGGCCCTTTCTACACGGGTGTAGTCACTGCGTAACTGTGACAGCTTGAGGAGGTGTGCATCCACATGATGTAATCACTATTAAGTTGATGTTACATTGCTGGCTTGCCTTTGCATGTTGCTAAAGTGTCATATTTCAGCAACGGGGAAAAAATGAGTTTTCACTCCCTGAGACCGCTTCTACTACGTTTCTACAACTACATATGGAACCGTTGAAGCACATTCTGGCAGGAAAGGGCAGGTTCAGGGTGGGCCCAGCTCGGCACATGTGATGTCGTGTCTGCATAGGGACGTCCTTCCCAAGATTTTTTTTAAAAAGGGATCTAATGAAATGGGCTGGGATGGGCCATAGGTGGAGCAGGAGAGAGGTGATGAATGCTGTAGTGTGGAACAAGAAAGCGGTGTTTGCTGCCTCAAGCAGATGAAAGTGCAGAATGCTGCATCACAAAAATGTTGGAGAAACACAGCCATAAACTCCGCTCCTACAATGCCATGAGGCGTTTCCGCCATATCATGCAGAAAGGGCCTCTGTGGCAACCATAAAGTGTTGTTTTTTTAAAAAACTAACTTTAAACAAAGACACCACATCCATTCTTCTATAACTTTGAACTCATCACTTCTTGGCTTTGTAGCTATCTTGTCTTTTGTCTAAGGTGCATTAGAGTTTGCTTAATGCTGCTGAGCTGAAGAGTATGTGGCTGTTCTTTCAATGGTGAGCCGTCAAAAATCTGTTGGTTGCCATCAATGTGCCCTAAGAAATGGCAGATGTTGCCTTACACCCCCATTATAGGAGGGCCCTTAAAATGGGAGTTGGGTGCTTGTGGGTCCTATCATGCTCATTTCCGCTGTATATGTATTTCTGACAAGTTTGATCACTATATTAAGAAGGACTTCCTGTCCTGCAGCCGACACCCAGTCCTTGAAGTTGTCTGCTCTGTGCTGTTCTGCCGCCTCGTTCTGTGCAACTCCTCCAGCTGTTGTTGCTGCTATATACACCTCTTTGGAGGTCATGAATTCTAGCTGTATAATTTACATGTGATGCCTGATGTTCTTCCAGCCACTATCTGTATATTAAAGATGATGCATTTTTATAATAATATGTGTATTTACATATGCCTTGTTCTCCCACCCAACACATGCAATCCCTCCTTCTCTTCCAATATACTTCATGCAGTCTTCTTTATTGTGGAGAAAACTAAGGTCCATACACAAGACACAGCTGGTTTGAACAAATGTCCATTCCCCAAAGCAAACAACACTCCCCAGGTGCTTCATTAGCCAGAAGAAAAAATATTCCATTTCTTTTGCAGGCTAAGATCAAGGAGCAACTGAACTACATCCTTGCCAAAGTGGAGGGGAATTTGCAATATAGCTAGTGCCCATTAGCCATCAGTGTTCATTCATTATCTTTACCTTTCATGTAAATAAAATGTAGAAAGGTGGCCATCCTGCAAATTTAAGTTACAGAAAACGGTGTTTGGGATACAAAGAATCGCCTAAATGTGATAGCTTAGGTGAGTGGAGCCAAATGCAAAACAGTTGCCAGAAGTGGACAGCAGAGCAAATTGCTGAATGGTGTCATGGGTCAAGGCCATTTACGTACTGTTCTGTGAGCCATACCTTGTACTATAAAGAGGTCTGCATAAGCCAAAAATGGGGAGAATATGTGGGCATATATGCATGCAGGTCCCACGTGCAACACTCTTGCTCTGTCTACTAAGTCACCAGCTACCCCACGTGGAGTGGAAAAGTCTGAAAGTGTGGCAGCATGGATGTTCTTCTTGTATTTTCAGAACATGAATGCATGCATGTTCAGGAGCACTACAGAATACCTCTATCTGGTGAAGCGCAAGCCTATATCTAGGGTTATCAGTTCAAGACTAGTCCAGGCCCTGAGATTTCTGAGATTAAACCCTGAAATCTAGGGATGATTTCTGGTGATATTGTGAAGCATTATACATGAAGGACCTACCACAGTTGCAGACAGCTTGTGGTTCAAACACACCCACACCCAGACAGCTACACACCAAATTTTCTCATTTAGAAATTAAGACTGAGTTCCTGCACCACAGAGTAGTTATGAATGCATAATCATGTATTATTTCCAGACCTGACTGCTCAAACCTACCTTAAGAGCCAATCTGAGTAAAGGAAGTTCATTCAGCTGAAGTGTTATCCTGCACTGCCCCGATGCCTGATCACCAGAAGAACAGATATAATTGATTGTGAATATGAATATGGAACAGTTATGAATGTGTAAGTCTAGCTTGGGCATTCATAACTGCTCAACAAAATGCCAGCCAGAAATCTTAGCTAAAGGGCCTGTTCCCAGATCTTGGTGAAATGAGGGAATTATTCCTTCTCATAGCATCATATAACAGAGTTGGAAGAGACCACAGGCCCCATCCAGTCCATCCCCCTGCCATGCAGAAACACACATCAAACCACTCTCAATAGATGGCCAGCCAGCCTCTGTTTAAAAACCTTCAAAGAAGGAGACTCCACCACACTCCAAGGCAGCACATTCCACTGCCAAACAGCTCTGACCATCAGAAAGTTCTTCCTGAGGTTCAAGTGGAATCTCTTTTCCTGTAGTTTGAATCCATTACTCCTTACCCTAGTCTCTGGAGCAGTAGAAAACAACCTTGTTTCCTCATCACTATGATATCCTTTCAAATATTGAAACACAGCTATCATGTCCCCTCTGAACCTTCTCTTCTCTAGGCTAAACATACCTAACTCCCTAAGCTGCTCCTCACTTACCTGGGGGACAGGATAATAACAGAATAAGGAACTTGCTTATTTGTTTCTAGCCAGAAAGTGGATGCAGAACAGAGCAGAGTGTGAGCCCTGTCACCACAGTGACTGGGAGGGAAGGAAAAACTACACAGACTGCCCCCCCCAAGTATTTGCAAGGTGCTTCAACAAATACATTATCTTTGCAAATTGTAGCAAACTGGTGCTGACATAACTCACTCATTTGGAGGATTCAGATCAGGAGGAGGCAAATTTCCAAGAGGATGTAGCTCCCTCTGAGTCTGAGAAAATGGGGCATAACACAGTAGATCTACTCCCCAGCAGGATGTGGCACAGGATACAAACACTGAAGAAGTCACACCCCTCTCCTTCATTGGTAGATAGAAACATCAAGCAATCGCCTGGTTAAATAATCAATGCTGACCCAATTAGCACTAATGAGACACCTGTGAATTTGATCAAGCTGCTCATAAATATCAAAGCAGTTGCCTCCCAGACTTAGTGCTGACAACTGTCTCATCTGGTTGCCTAGTAATCCTCTCTCCCATTCTTGTTCTTCTCTTGACTTTGGATAGTCTTCATTTTGGACTATTCTGTTTACTCTGATAGCTTACACACCTGGCCTTCTGACCTGCTGATACAATTTTTGGAGTGAGTAAAGATCACCCTTGTGCTTCTCCCTGCCTCTTGTTCAGTTAACCAAAGCTGACTTACCATGACTGGACCAACTACTTGACCACTCCTGTATCCCAACCTGCTGCTTGGGCACCTGCTGACTTGTGCTCAGGACAGGTGATCTACTAATTGAACTTCAGATTTGCACACAGTCCTTACCTCATGCCTGGAGCTGCGTCCCCTGGAAACCGGACAATTTGTATCCTTGTCTCCAACATAGAGATACGCATGTGACAGGACTTTGAGGGGTCTCTCCAGCTGCTTGTTCTCAATGCACCTCATTATTTGGGGCTGCAGAAATCATTTCCCAGTGCCACAGTGCCTTGGAAACCCTTCAGCTGGGGTACTGACTGGTTAGAAAGAGTTGGAGTTTTTTGTGTGGCATCATCAGACTGAACTATGGCAATGGAGCTCCATCGCTGCAGTTACATCTAATGATCTTGGTTCATGTTTCTAATATTTCATGTTTGGTTCAAACAATTTATATTATCTATTGTTTTAGCTGATTTGGTTTTAATTCAAATTGTTAGCCACCTTAGGTTCTCTATTGAAACAAAGGCAGGAAATAAACAAGCAATGCCTTGATTTTTTCTAGAACACCAAAACAAATCAGTGTGTCTTTCTCTGTTATAAGACATGCGCAGCAATTCCAGAACCTGGTTCAGAATTTGGTGTCTCAATGACTTGTTCCACATGCAATTGCTGCATAAAGAGCAGGCACACAAGGCAAGGTTCTCAAACCCAAAGAGATACAATTAGCTTTCCATTGGCAGCACAGCAAAAATGAGGCCTCCTTCAGTAATCAGCTCCATTAATCACTCTGGCTAAGATTTGATTTGCTCTCTTTATTTTCTGATGAGAAATATTAATATCATTGAGGAAAATGAAATTGCCAGGGCACAGTTGTTAACCTTTCATGGCAGAACAAAGCTTTTATGGGGTGAAATCAAATTGGATGCCATTCATGTTGGGTATGAAGAGTCTAATGACTTGATGAGTGCTTTACCTTTTTATGATCTCTATTCAGAGATGGAAACATTATATTTTGCCCATAAACTGTGGGATTTTGGGAACCATCATCTTTGAAAGAAAGAAAGAAAGGAAAAGACTAACTTTTCCAAGTCCCCCTTTAGATCTGTGCGCTGCTGGGGCTAACAGTCTGCCAACGGCAGCATTTAATCATCTGGAGAAACATTCATGAAATTCCAAAATCCTATTATTTTCCTTTTTATTACTAGATGACCCAGTATAATTGATTAGAGAGCCAGCATGGTGGCTGTTTGAGCGTTGGTACCAAGGTTCGATTCCCTGCTCAGCCACGGAAACCCACTGGTGGCCTTGGGCATATCACACAATTTTAGTCTCAGAAAACCCTGTGATAGGTTTGCCTTAGGGTCACTATAAGTCGGAAACAACATGAAGGTACACAACAACAGCAATTGACTAATGAATCTAAAATATAAATCATGACTTTAAGTATATTATACTATCAACCAATTAAAGGTATACCTCTGTTAACAAAGTAGAAGAGCTCCAAAGCTTTACTTCTTTAACAGAAACTTTGGTCCCAAAGATTTTAAAAAAAACCATGGAAAGAAAGAAATGCAAAGAACAGGGATAGATTCTTACACCACAAAAAGAATTTTTAATTCAAAACCACCATTGTGCGCATGTGAAATGAAACAACCAGCTCACTCAAGCTTTGCATGGACAAAAATATTATGAATCTCCTTGAAACTACAGTACTTGACAATTTCTTCCAAAACATATTCTGGATTTTTTTTTCCCCTGCCAACAATCTTCACTTTTCTTTTGGTTTATATTTGGATGATTTCTATGCTGGTGAAACAAGCCAGTCTCCTTCCCCATTTTCTTGATGTGTTGCTTTTCACACAGGCTCAGTAAGTGAATCTGGAGGCAGCTGTTTATCTTGTCTCTTGTATATAAACATACACAGCTGCAGTAGGATCACTTAGAGGAGAATCCCTAGTGTTTCCCAGGTCAACTTTTCTTGCATTGTTTACTGCAAACAAGTTGCTGCAACCCAGCACTGGGAGTCTTTTCTTCTCCTTCTCTCTTTTATAATTCTCCAGTGCCAATGCTGGCTGGACATCTAGACAGAAGACAACAAGAGCTGGGCTCTTTTAAAAAGTAACTTTGTGAAAAGAAACTTTGTTAATGGAAGTATGCTTGTAATTCAGTGTTTCATATCTTCCCCTGTGACAATGCTTCCAAGGTACACTACACAATGTATGTCTTTTCTGAAGGTAAGTTTAACTGAGTTAAAAAGGGATTATGTCCCGGGAAGCATACATAGTAAGGATGGAAAGAATATTAGAAAATATTCAAAAAATGGTCAAAAACTTTGATTTTCTATTGTTGTGAAACCATGACAAGAAGACTCTTGGACCGATGAGAACATTCATGCTCTGAGACATTCTGTGCAAAATTCACATGTGATCATTTTGCACATAAAAGAGTATTTCATGCGCAAGAAATAGCATTTTTCTGTACAGAAAAAA